>JAWRVF010000331.1:0-242500 GCA_036785485.1 Physcomitrellopsis africana
AAAAAAAAAAAAAAAAAAAAAACTATATATTAATTAGATCTTATGATTCTTTTAGATATGCTAAGTAACTATTAAAACTTCTCTCATAAGTTTTATACATTTTAAAAGTTCTATTGGAAGCAATCTATAACTTCGATGCTTAAGCCACAAGCTTTGTGGTTCTTAGAAAGCTTCTACAAGATCTTCTTCATAGCTAATATAAATAAATATAAGACTAGTGTTATCTTTAGCCTTGTTATTACCTTTCTTATATTTTAGAATTGATTCAAAATTCTCTAGTTTTTTTATATTTGGCAATAGCTATTCTAAATATTTTTTTATTTTATATCTATTTTATCTTTATTTACTTCTTTTTTATCAATGATACATGAGTATATTATCTTTTCAATTGTTTTTTGGAAGTATGTCTTTAATGGTAGTATATGATTCAACACTAGTCTCATTTGAATTATCTATCATTTTTATCACTTTATTTTTATTTTTATTTTTTAAGCTATCAAAGAGTCTTATTTAACTTAGAATATTTTGATTTTTTTTTTAATATTACAAATAAAATAATTCTATTAATATTTATGACCAATTTATTTTATATATTTTTATTAATTTAAAAAAAAAGATTTATATGTTATTTTCTATTTAGCATAGATTTCTTATCTTATTATTATAAAAAATAAATATACTTATCTATTTATATTTTTTTGGTATTTAAAAAAAAAAAAAAAAAAAAAAACCTCTTATAGTTTTCAATGTATTGATATTCAAATAAAATTTATATCTAATAAGTAGATTATTATAATTAATAAGCATAATTTATTTTTATTTTTAATAGAATTAGTAATTTGGATCTAAATTTTCTATCTATCATAAGAATTTAAAGCTATATAAATATAAGATTCTATAGATCTTTTATTTTTATGATTAGGTCCAAATACTTATATTTATTTAGATTTAGCTTTTAAAAACTTATTTTATAATTCTTTTAGAATATTTAGAATTATATTTTAATAGAATCTAATATCTTTGCAATTTATAGATTCTATATAGGTCTCAAATTGAAATTGGAATTCTACCCTTGGAATCCATACCCTCTTGCATTAGTCTTATATGACAATAGAAGTAATATTTGTATAAATGTGTCTTTATATTTGCTTTTAAATACAAATATCTTCTATTTATTATTGTTATTTATTTATTTAATCCTTAGAATTTCTATTAAGTTAATATATCCATTTTAAAAACCATCCTTTATATAATTTTTAAAAAATTAAAAAATTAAAAAATATATTTTTTATTAAAATAATTAAGGTATTATAAATGATCAGATATGATCTTGTAGGAATATTTGCAACTACATAAAATAATAATTCTAACTTTAAATAGATATATTTTCAACCATATTAGATTAAATTAATTTTAGTTTTTCTTTTTTAGATCTTTAAAACCTTTGTGCCTACTTAAAATTGATATTACTATTTTGGTGTGGTTTTTGACAATAAGTACAATAGTTTTAAGAAGAAATCTTAAAGCCTTATTTTATTGAATTACCTTGGTTTGGTTAAATTGGAATATTTTTATTCACAAGAGTTTTAGGATTTTAATACATAAGTGGTAAAGCTGATCTATTTTATCCAAAAATTAATATTTATTGCTATTATAGATAAATAAAATATTTTTTTTGCTAATTTCTTATCTTTAATATATGGATTTTGTAAATCCATGATGATATTTAATATTTAGTATCTTGATTTAATTTAATCTAAAATAAATAATTAAATAAATAAATAATTCTTACATGAATTTTAATTTTAATTAATAATAATTTAAAATTTTAAAAAGAAGAATTGACTAAAAAAATTCTTTATTTATAAAATTTGTTGATAGAAATTTATTTGCAAGAAATTTCACATGCTATGTTTTTGGATGGATATTGTAATAAATTTTGTATTAAAAAAGAAGGTAAAAAAGTTTATAATAGATTTTTTAAAGCCATCACATATTATCTATGTAAATTGTGTTACACAAATTATTTACTTAAATCTCTTATATGCTTAGTTATCTCTATAAATTCTTATTACTTTATTTTTAAAAAATACTATAAAAGAAATTAAATCAATCAATTAAGCTAATTCAGTATGCTTTGATTCCAATAAGAAATATAAGATTGCTCAATGTATTTGAGTATAATGTCAAGCTTAAACAACTACGTATTGCAACTTTAGACTAAAATGTAAGGTTGCCTAATTTATTTGGCAATAATGTCAAGCTTTAGCAACTATTTATATCAAGTTAAATTAAAGATAGAAGATTGCATATTTTACTTAGTAATGATATGAATGTAAAGCAATTATTTATTCTAATTTCTTTGACAAATTTTATAATCTTATATGTATATATATATATATATATATATATCAAACTAAATCAAAGATATAAGATTGTTCAATTTATTTGGCATTGATGTCAACTTTTAAAAAATCTTTTATATAAGATTCAATCAAAAATTTAAACAATCTCAATAATTTGATAATCTAATCAAAATTTTACATCATTAGAAATTGAATTTTTTCAATGAAGTTATATTATAAATATTTCTTTTGATAATACTTCTAAAAGTTTTTATCTTTAAGAATCTAGTTCTAAAAAATTAGTGAATTTTAGAAATTTAACTTGGAATTTGATTGTACTAAAATAATTTTTTAATCTTGAGATATTTAAATTTTTGAATTGTTTTTAAAACTCTTCTATATATATATATATATATATATATATATATATATATATATATAATTCTTGAATTAAAGAGTTTTATTAAGATATATTTTAAATCTTAAGAATTTTTAAATATAATTGTTTAATATTCTATTAGTATCTTTTAATAATTTATTTATAGAAGATAATTTAATAGTTTTTAAAATTTGAATATTAATCATGAAATGTAACAAGCATAAGGTATAAAATAAGATGTGGTTAAATATATAACATACAAATTTTTTAGTTGTTTTATTTTATTTTAATTTATATTTTCTCAATAATATATTAATATATATATTATTAAAATATTAGCATTAAAATTTGGATTTTTGATTCTTAATAACTAGAAATATCTAATTGTGTTTAATTCAAAATTTAAATAAATATAAAAATTCAAATTATAAATTGTAGTTGTCTAAGATATGAAACTAGATAGTACTTTGAAAAGATAATACACTCATATGTCATTGAAGAAGAAAATAGTAAACAAAAAAGATATAGATATGAGATTAAAAAAAAAAAAAAAAAAAAAAAAAAAACTATCGTAAAATATTAAAAAACTAGAGAGTTATAAATCAAGACTAAAATACTAGAAAGGCTTTGACAAGATTAAGAATAGCCATAGTCTTGCTTTTATATATACTAGCTACCAAGAAGACCTTATAGAAGCTTCTTAGATACCACAAGGATTTTGGTCCAAGTGTCTAAGTAGTAAGTTACTTCAAACGTGGTTTTATTAAAATAGAAATATTTTTAGAGAACTTTTAATAATAACATGGCATATCTAAATAAATCTAAAGATCTCATTTGTTTCAAAAAAAACTTTCTTGATGATTTTTAATGGAGATATTATTTACTTTATATGTTTCTACCTACTTCAATTTACTTCTATTTATTTGAATAATGTGGGCATCTAATATAATAACATGGCTTATATGGTCTAAAAATGAAGGATTTAATTCTTACTAATTTAATTCCTAAAAGATATCCTATAAATTATTTAAAAAATGATATATAAAAATTTTAAAATATATATAAATAAGATTTAATTTTTAAAAAAATTATATCTTATTTGGATGTATGTGCTATTAGTTGTTAATTGTAGAATGAAGTGAGTTCAAAAATGTGATAGAAAAATAAAATATTCATGTTAAAATATGATGAAATTCATATACAAGGAGATTATTTATGTATAAATTATTTATATAGCTACTTATAGAAATGATTTAAGAATGATTAAATGGTAATGATAATAATAATAATAGTAATAATAATAATTTGATGTAAATTCTATTATAAAAGATATAATTATTAAGAGTAGTAGATTAAGGTTAACAAAGCATCATAAAATTTTGAAAATATAATTGAAATGAATTTTTTTTAAGAATAATTATTTAAATTTTTTAAAAACTTATAGTAGGATATATTATTTAATTTTTTTATTATTATATTATAATCATTTTAATTATTATTAATTTTTGTTTTTAAATCAAATATTATTTTGATATATATATATATATATATATATATATATATATATATATATATATATATATATGTGTGTGTGTGTGTGTTAAATGTCTTATTTCTTATATAATTGATGTATTATTCAAACGTAATCTTTCTTTTATATGGAGCTTTCAAAATTCATCAAATATAAGTCTATTATAACTCTTTCAATAACTAAAGCAAAGTATATGGTTGCTATAGAAGCAACTAAAGATACAATATAGTTGATGAAACTTACTAATGAGTTTGGTTAGGTCATTACAAATAAATTCATTATTGCATTGACATTATGCAATGATGTATTTATTTTTTTGTGTATACTCAAGTTTTATATTATATAATAATATATTTTATATTATACAAATAAATATATAAATAAAAATATCATTATATAATATAATTAAAATTATAGTTAAAAAATTATAATTTTCTAACTATGAATTGATTTCTAATCTATTTGATAACTTTGTATTTTTTCACAAAATAAAAAATTATATTATGGTGGTATTATTACATATAGATAGAATCATTAATTTGGCATATAATAATAATAATAATAATAATAATAATATCATCATCATCATTATTATGTAAATGTTTTACTAATATTTTATAATATCCAATCAATCTTGCCTTCAGTAGCATAATTCACCCCACAACATACATATTTGACAATTTGACAATATTATCTACTTTTAAATATAAATATCTTATATTTTTATATTTTTATATTTTTATATGTTTTTTTATTTGATTGAATCTTTAGCATTTCTATTGAATTAATATATCTATATCAAGAGTTATTCACAAATGATTCAATAAAAAATTAAATAATCATATGAATATATATTTTTTATAAAAATAGACAAAGTGTTGTAATTAATTAGACATAGCCTTGTAGGAGTACTTGCAACCACATACAATAATGGTTCTAATTTTGAATACTATTGCTTCAATTATGTTAGATTAAACTAGAATTAGTTATTCTTTTGTAGATCCTTAAAACCTAGAGTAACTTCATAACTTATTTTATGGAGCTCTCTTAACTTGGATATATCAAAGTATTACTATTCACAAGAGTTTTAAGGTCTTAACTTATAAATAGTAAAGTTGATCTAATTTATCCAAAAGCTAATATTATTGCTACCATAGACAAATAAAATATGTTTTTAAATTATTAACTCATTTTTAATACATATATTTTAGAAATAAATATTGATATTTAATTGCAATATCTTGATTTTGCTTATATATATATATATATATATATATATGTATATGTATTTATGTTTATAAGTGTAATTCCAAATAATTAGTAAAATTTAAAAATTAAATTCAGAATTTTATTATATTAATATAATTTTTTAATCTCAGACATTTGAACTTTTAATTCATTTTTAAAATATTTCTTTAAATAATATTATATATATATATATATATATATATATATATATATAATTCTTCAATTAAAGAATTTTATTAAGAGACATATTAAATCTTAAGAATTTTTAATCAAGTAAATATATGTATTTAATAGTCAATTAATGTCTTTTGATAATTTATATCAATATTATAGTTCAATGTTATAGGAGAAGAGAAATAAACTTCATTAAACTTATTGTTTTGATTGTTATAGGACGATTCTTCTAATTGCAAAGAAATTTAATTTTAAAAAATTAATATTTTAGATTTAACATATTTAAATAATAAAATTATATATATATATATATATATATATATATATAATAATACTATATAAATATAAATAAAATATATATCTTGTATAACACTAGTGATTATATTTTATATTAGAGTACATTACTACAATTGAGTTTCAGGGTTTGGAATTATACATTTGCATGCTTGATAAGATTTAATATAATGTATCATTTTAAAAATTGTGTAATTTATACATATGGTAAAGCTAAAGACATCATAAGTTAAAGAGATGATTTAATCATGGAAGACAATTTAATGAGTTTTTTTATTTGAATATTAATCATGAAAAGTAACAAGCATAAGATATAAAATAAGATGTAGATGAGCATGCAACATATAGATTTTGTAATTGTTTATTTTTATTTTATTGAGATATCAGCATTACAATTTAGATTTTTTATTCTCAATAAATGACAATGTCTAAATGTATCTAATTTAAAATCTAAAAATATATAAAAATATAAATGATAAAAAGTGGTTATCCAACACATGAAATTAGACAATATTTTAAAAAGATAATATATTTATATGTCACTGAAAAGAAAAAAAATAAGCAATGAAGATATAAGTATAAGATAGAAATAAATAAAAATAACCATTGCTAAATACTTAGAACTTAGAGAATTTTGAAATAAGACTAAAATACTAGAAAGACTTTGGCAATATTAAAAATGGCTATTGTATTGCTTTTATATATACTAGCAACCAAGAAGACCTTATAGAAGCCTCCTAAAGACCACAAGGATTGTGGTCTAAATATCCTTGTTGTAGGTTTCTTCCAACATTGTTTTGTAAAAGTAGGAAACTCTTAAGAGAAATTTCAATAGCAACATGGCATATCTAAATGGATCTAAAGATTTTATTGTTTTTGAAAAAAATTCTAGATGAGTTTTAATGAAGATATTACTTATTTAATATGTTTCTACCTACTTCTACTTACTTCTATTTACTTTAGCAATATAAGCATCCAATAGAGTAGCATAGCTTATATGGTCTTAAAATGAAGGATTTAATTCTTACCAATTATATTCTTAAAAGATATACTATATTTTATTATATTTTAAAAAATAATATATAAGAATTTTATAAATATATTCAAATAGGATTTTTTTTCTAAAGATTTATATATTGTTTGGATGCATATGCTATAAGTTGATAATTGTAGAATGGAGTGAGTTAGAAAATGTGGTTGAAAATAAAATCTTCATTTCGGAATGTGATGAAATTCATGCATAAGAAAAATATTTATATATTAATTATTTATTTAGCTACTTATAGAAATATCAAATGATAATAATAATAATAACTTGATGTAAATTCTATCACATAGGTTGCAGTCATTAAGAATAGTAAATTGAGAATAATAAAGTGTCATGCAATTTTACAAATGTATTTTGAATGCAAATTGTTCAAGAAAATTTATTCAAAAAAACTTTTAGACTTAAAGTAGGATATATTATTTGGATTTTTTTTACTATTGTCTAGGTGGTAGGATAATTATTGTGATTATTATAATTTTAATTAGTTTTTATTTTTTGAATCAATGCATTATAATATAAAATTTATAGAACATCATAGGATGTTTGGTATTTAATTACATCACAAATTAAATAAGAGTTTTAATTTGGTGCATTGATAATAAATACTATACTATCTAAATAATTATAATTAGAAACTTTGATGTATTTAATCACAAGAAGTATAACAACTTCAATTGAAAATAGTGGTTATTAAATAATTTGTTGTTAAGTGCAAATCATGTGCAAATCATGTGCAATTTTTTTATTTGAACTTTGTATTGTAAGGGTTTTGTTAGCTTAATTTAAATAAATAAATATATATATATATATATATATATATTATTCATATGATTAATGTGTTATTTTAATACAATATTTCTTTTGCATGCAACTTTTAAAATTCATCAAATATAAGTCTGTTAGAGCTCTTTCAACAACTAAAGCAAAGTAGACGGTTGTTATAGCAGCAACTAAAGATGCAATATGGTGAGATGACTTGCTAATGAACTTGGTTAGGTTATTGCAAATAAACTCAATATTGCATTGACATTATACAATGATGTATTTATTTCTTTGTATATACTTAGGCTTTACATTATACAATGATGTATTTATTTCTTTGTAGATACTTAGGCTTTACATTATACAATGATGTATTTTACATTACACAAATACATGTGTAAATAAACACATCATTACATAATGGTTTGACTACAAACCTACAATAAAAATAAAATAAAATGAACAAAAAATATACAATTATGTATAATATTCAACTGATCTTATCTTCAACAGCATAGTTCACCCCACAACACACATCCTTGGATATTTCATCCACCACATGGATGGAATATTCGTTTCTCAAGGAGCTTCCGAAGGAATATGCCGAAGTCAGCTTACGAAGGATCGATGCCTCTTGGTCGAACTTTTTAGGCAATTAATTACGTTCGCTTGCCCGGAGGATTATTTCAACAGATTGCGCTTGTTACAATAGAATTCGTGCTCCTCTGACGCCCATGCATTCGAATTCGGGAACCGCTGTGCTGCGAACCAGCTCCTCAGCCAGTCGCCGTGTCTCGAGGTGAGTTTCGTTTGCGACCAATTTTTGTAAGCTGTTGCAGAAATGGCGCTATGGTAGCGTGTATCTGTGTGTGAGCTAATGCGACGTAATTGATCTTAAAGTCTAGGCAGTCTTCTAGTGTGAAGGCTCCGACGTGGGACCCTGGGAAGTAGAATGCTCGTTTGTATTGTGAGCGTCACACAAGACATTGTCCGCATCGGATGCTCTTTTTCAATGAGAGAATGGGTAGATGTAGATAGGTCTAGTGAGGTTGAGGTGAGCTCCGGAGTTGGGTTGTTTAGAGAGTGGAATTGGGATTGATCTTCGAGTTGAGTGGGAAAATTAAATTTGTATGAATTACACGAAGAATGTTGTAGTTTGTAGGAGCAAGAGAAGTTGTGTTCCTCATTTGCTGAATGCAAATTTCGTGACTTGGTCGGATATGGTAGAGTTGTTAGTAAAGAGTTTTCTTCATGTTCAGGTTAGGATCTTAGAGATGAAGCAATTGATGATTTATGAAGTTGGAGCTTCCATATTGATGAGAGTTGATTCTGTTGTGAGAGAGGATTGTGTATAGCTTTAATCGGGACGGGTAATTGCAGGTGAAGTAAAGATTTTGAAGGTCGAAAAGAGAGATTTCTCAGCGCCATGGCTCTCCCCAATCTACGACTTCGAACTTTCTGTGGGTTCTCTCACTCTTAGAATGTTTTTTTTTGTAGCTAGTGTGAAATTTATTGCATTCAGTTTGTGGATGAGGTTGTATATAGCGTCTGAGGCGTGGGTAATGAATAATCATGCAAGGTTATATCCTGGTGACTCTCCTGTGGACATCCGCGCCTCAATTATCACATGCGGGGCGGCGGTATCCTTACTTTCGAGAGCAGGAGGAAACCTATGGCAGGCAGCCCTTGCAAATGCAGCGTCCCTTCAACATTGCGCATCGAGGTGCCAACGGCGAAATCCCAGAGGAAACTGCTGAGGCATACATGGTCTCTTTCCTCAGACTCTGCAGTGTCTATTTAAGCTCCCTCCGCGATATGTTAAATCTGACGCATTTTCTTGCGATTGATCGGACATGCATATCTGTTCTTTTAGACATTAAGGGTATGTGGTTTGAAATCAATGCTGCTTCTCTGAAGTGAGTTGTTACTGCAGAGAGCCATTGCAGAGGGAGCTGATTTCATTGAGTCCGATATCACAGCCACCAAGGACGGAAAGCTTATATGTTTCCATGATTTGACATTGGACGATGTAACCGATGTTGCCGATCACACTGAGTTTAAGGACCGTATTCGAACCTATGAGGCTGAAGGAGTAAACATTACCGGATATTTCGCAGGTTATTATTTGTTGTGCTTATGTTGTGCGGAAAATGGTAGAGATTCTCGTTAAATTGACTGTCCTAAAGCGGTGTACATGCCTCAAAGATCAATATCCTGTGTCATTTGAAATATTTTAATTTAATTTAAATTTAATTAACATGTTTTTGCAGTGGACTTTACTCTGGCGGAAATCAAGACATTACGAGCTCGCCAACGCTTTTCATTCCGCGACCAATCCTTTAATGGTAAGACATTGTTCTGCAGCCTCTTCTTCATTTTGCCGATTACTTGCTCATCGTATATATATATATATATATATATATATTTTTAAGTATATGTGTGTGTGTGTGTGTGTGTGTGTGTGTTTGACTTATTTTATTTTATTTCATTGGTGGTCAGTGCTTGTACGTAGAACCGTCGAACGACATGTAACAGATTCTTTGCTCTACAGGTAAATATCAGATCATCACATTCGAGGAGTTCATCAAAATTGCATTGAATGCTGAGCGAATCGTTGGAATCTACCCAGAAATTAAGAGCCCTGTTTTTATAAACAAACATGTAAGCTACTGTCCTTTAGTATGTGTGTGCTGCTACATGTACTTGCGACGTTCTTTGCTAAAAAGAGCTCATCTTTAGAGTCGGTAGCATTGACATTCCCGGATCTGGCTTACATGATCATGCGACAATTTGCGGCTTTAGGTGAAGTGGCCTGGTGGCAAGACACACGAGGATATATTCGTGGAGACACTTTTGAAGTTTGATTACACTGGGAAATTCCTTTCGGAAGCGTGGAAAAAGCAGCCGTTGTTCATACAGTCATTTGCACCCACTTCTCTCTTTCGGGCATCCAACCTTACCGATTCACCTCTGATTCTGCTTCTTGATGATGTTACCGTTAACACTCAAGACACCAATCAGGTTCGATTCTTCTGAGCATTCCTGTTTACTTTCGATCTTTACCGTGTATAGTTTTCTTACATCCGAAGCATATGGTCACCAGATAATATCATTTTGATTCCTCTGTCGCTCAGACTTACGCCGAAATTACGTCGGATGAATACTTGAAGTTCATCAGCAAGTACGTTGTTGGCCTGGGCCCTTGGAAAGACACGGTTGTTCCGCCTAATGAGAAGAATTACTTGGCTAAACCAACCGATCTTATAAAAAGAGCTCATGCTCATAATCTGCAGGTCCTTACTCAGCCATTGTAAAGCTGTTTTCTGTTTGCACAGGTTGGCTTCGTTGTCAGCTTCTGCACTTCTTGATCGAAAGTTTTAGTTCTGATGGTGAGCTATTTGATGCCGCTGCAGGTGCACCCCTACACCTATCGCAATGAGAATAAGTACTTACATTTTGACTTTCACCAAGATCCTTATCAAGAGTATAGCTACTGGATTCACAATATGAGCGTCAACGGTATGTTCACTGATTTTACTGGAACGCTGCATCTCTATCAAGAATGGACATCTCCCCTTCGCGGTCGGTAACGCTTCAAAGTCCCAGATTTTGGCTTGATGGTATTCGTGTAGACCTCCGATATCTCGGAATTCTGATTGACGAAGTGAAAAGTGTAAATACTGTGAGTTTCATGTATATAATCATGCAATAACTCTTACGAGAGAACGGTTTCCTGAAATTTTTTGCTTGAAGAATTAGTTCGCATGTTGGAAATATGTTTTCATACTTATTGTGATAAAAGAGCTCATTTAACTGTGTAGAACGAATTAAAACCCAACATGGATAACCTGTGTTCGCACCACTTGTTTTGTATTTGATTTTCTCTTGATTTTGTAGACTTAGTAAATGATATTTAATCTAAGACAATTCATTTTCAACTCTAATCTTTACAGGAGTCAAACTTTTTATAAATATCTGTCTATTGAAGGCTAATGCCTACAAGAGTTATTACGTTATCTTTTAGAAAGGATACTTCAAAAATTCAGACAGTAATCGTAGAAATGGAAAAATGGCAACACACTTTTACTTCACATAGGCAACAAGCAGATAACTCTTTGAACCAATCTGGTTTCTCCTTATTCGCATTTGCATCCAACTTGGCCAACGAATATGAGGAAAGATCAAATCCAACAGGTGAGGTTTAAGAGTAAAGATACAGTCAATAACCTGACGAGAGAAAACACAAAAAAGTCAAAATCATAAATGTATGCACAGCATTTAGTGGAATAGCATTTTAAATTAGGGTGACTACTTTGTGCCACACCAGCATCTGTTGTGAGGGTGTGGTTCTTCCAAGAGGTTCTGGCATTGGGATCCCAAAACAAAAAATGAAGGAAAGAAAAGTCAAGAAGTGATTGTGTGCCTCAACTTATCAGTTTGAACAATCAGGACGTAGACTCATGCCGGAGGTTCATTTTGCTCATCTGAGCCCCCACAATGCTGCACACATTTGAGCCCCCACATTTTGATTCAATGTTACATCACTTCTAACTAACTTGCTGCTCTTGTTTGCAGCTTCTCTTTGAAGCCCTAATATTATACTCCAACCCTGGTTTCTTGTACGTTGCCTGATTTCTAAACAAACCAGATTGCTTAAATTGAAACAAAATATTAAAAGAAAAATGTCATTTGTACATCATTACTTGTTGAAAGATTTATATACATGTAAATGTAAATGTATATACACACATATATACACACACATATGCACACATATATACATACATCTACATGTACAAACTTAATTCAAAAAAATATGTATTTACTTTATCATTTGTTTTTGCTTACTGTGTGTGTCCTAAATAATGCTTTTAGCTTTTTTTAGTTTTTAAACTATTTATGCAATATGCATCTGTTATTGATTTCCATGATATATTTTTTTGATACTTTGTTTTGCATAATTTTTACTTGTATAATGCATTTTAACTATTTATTAATTTTTTAATTTTTTGCATAATGTTTATTTCTGTAGTTTTGTTATACTTATATTTCATATAAAATTTTTCATATCAATGAAGGATGTGTTACAAAAATACAATGGACTACGCATATTGGAAAACATGTATTCATAATTAACTTATCTCTGAATGATACAATGTGCAATGAGATTGGTAAAGGTATATTTATTGTACCTTTATATCATACAAATCACTAATATAGTAGAAGATATTTATGCAGCTGACACATTCTCTCTCTCTATATATATATCACATACAAATTGTTGAGTTTGAACATTTTGTCATAGTACTTAGTGTTGTGTCTGCCATACACATATTAACATTAAAAAAAATCCATGTGCATAAGTAATCCACTAATCAAGACCCTCAAGACCATAATGATTTTGTGTTGATGAAAAGTAAAATGACACAGGCTTCAAAAGTCACACCACCAGAAAATTGACCAACAAAACAATTAAAAAATGATAGAAAAAGCTAGATTCCTAATAAATAACACAATTGGTGCTACAGAACATTAATAATTACAATCTCCATCCTTTAGAAAATATTCTTGACTACATGATAGCTGCCTCCTACCTGAGATAGAAGCCCTCTAAGATTTTGAGATCGAATTCTGTGTGGATGGAAGATCTTGAGTGCAGTCATTGAAACCTCCTTCAGTAAACAGTCCATCAGTAGTATGACTAAAAGGGTTCCACTTTAAAAAACCAAATTCAATGTAAGCCAGACTTCAACAACAAAATCCACCTATTGCAAGGAAGTTTGAAAGGCCTCCACATGGTAGAAAATGAAGTATATTAAGAAGAATACAACTGCCACCACCTTGTATTGAAGTGTATAGTTATGAAGAATTTGAGGTGGAAGATATACTTGATTCAAGGCTAAGGCAAGGACAATTGGAATATTTTGTGCATTGATATAGTTACAACATTAGTGAGTGCAGATAGAAGCCAACTTCAAACTTAATCAATGCATTGTAAAAGATGCATGAGTTTCATTGACGACATCCTTGAAGATCTAACGTGGTAATACACATTAGATAATATTCTCATCTAATATACCTAAATATGGTGCATTTTAGACTTTGTAATTTTTTGTTGGAGGGATGGAAGGAATTCAAAAAGTTTTAGAGTTCAACCTTCATATACATATAAACTAACAAACCTAGAAGTAATTTCATTCCATCTTAAGATTGTGACACATCTTTGATTTAGCTTATATATTAAGATACAGATAGTTAAGAAGACAATACCATGCCAATTAGGCCATCTCAATCAAGTTTTTAACATTGTTGACCTCAAGATGAAGAATCTCTTGAACCAAGAAGACACCATAGAACATCAAGCAACCACTCTATAGTAGAACATGTCTATAAAAGACGCCCTAAAGTAGATTTTGAAGGGGGTTTTTGCAACAAAGACATGAAAGTTTAAGCTTAGTTTATAGTATAAGATGTTTATCAGTATTATTGGTTGCAAGGATCAATGAATCTTTTGACTTGCAAAAGATAACTTGAGTATGTAGTAGATACCATGCGACACATCTTTGACTTCCTTTATTTTTGATTAACTTCAATTCTATCCCTTCTTGTTGAATTGAGAGCTAAAGAATGAGACGATGTTAAAAATATATAATAGAAGAAGATTCTAGAAGATCTTAGAAGCTTCTATTTAGTCTTAGATGGTTCTAGAAGGTTCTACTTAGTCCTAGAAGATCTTAAAAGATTTTCAATGATTTTGAAACCCTGATACATCCAAGTCGGTTCTAAGATGATTTTGGAAGGTTCTATTTAGTCCTAGAAGATTTTAAAAGGTTCTCAATGATTTTGAGAAGGCCTTAGTAGGTCCTAGTCAATTCTAAGATGGTTTTAGAAGGTCCTAGAAGATTTTAAAGGATCTTAGATGGTCATAGAAGAATCTTAGACTTGCTTCACTTTCAAGTATTAAAAATTTGGTTTTGATGGATGTTATCAATGAAATACATTTGCTAGATTCCTAGATGGCTCTTATGTGCATTCACTAATATCATATCGGTTGTCGTATTACGTGTTGTCTTGTTTGAGAATGCACCGGGCACCTAGTTGTGGAGGATGAAGTTGCAATTCACAAATATCCAAGAAACCTTAACAAGTTTTGTCAATACAAGAAGAATATGATTTGAATATCAATACAAGGGTACTCAAGTCAATTCAAAGTGCTTAAAAATAATCTTCCTAATAACTTTATTTACATATAAATCCCAATTGCTTTGTTATTTGTCACAATCAAGCAACTTAGATTTCTCTTTGCAAGTCTTAACTTTAGTCAGTGAACTTTAGTAAGTTATAAATCTTAATTTGACCATCAATTTAGTATAAAATTTTGCACAAAAATATAAATATAAGTCTTTTATATGCTTAGAAAGTTTCAACCCAATCCAACATACAAATTCTTGAAAATTAACCAAAAACCGTACTAATGTTACTTGGCCGCCAATTCAAAAGTTGATGTAGATATTCTAGCAGAAATATTTCCTTCTCCAACTATTAACTTAAGTTAAAAATTGGTGTATAATCTATCCTTCAAGTCTTCTAATATTATATCAAATTTCACCTTAATTCAACTAATAGATCAATAAATATCGCAGAAATCCTAAACAATCCTAAACTACCAATATCTAGTACCTCTTCATACTAAAGATCATGTAAATGCCAATTACACTATTAAATTATTATAAATTTTTATTTAATCTTAGCACACTCAATCATCCACATACTACCAAATTTTCAATTGTAGATGTCACTTCAATTGCACACAATAGCTGAAAGTATTAGTCTTAACTTTATTGCATAAAAACTTAAATCTCCATACAAATCCTAATTTTAGATAGCAATTGCTAAGTCATTCCAACCCTTTAAAAACAAGCCTAATATCTTTGGAATAAACTTAAAGCAAATTCTCCAATCCTAGTTGCCAATTTCTAAATGACCTAATATCTTGTCCTTGGTGGCCGTTTTTGTGATTAGAGATTTGATTTTGACCTTGTCCCATACACGGTTGACCCTTGGATATTAATCCAATTTATTCTAAGGTTTTTTAAGCTTGATCCTATCTTTAACTTAACTTTAGTATCAACTATATTAACTATTTATCTCTTTTATTCTATTTTTATTAATTTATAGCTTTTTAAAAGTAATGAAAGAGTTTTTACAACCTAGAAGGAAAATTTAATAACTAACTTTTATCTATTAGCTATTAAAACAAGAAAATAATCTAAGAGGCTTTTATAAAACTTTTCTTAAGTATCTTAAGTTCCTATTGAACCAAGATAATTGAATATTAAGTAGAAATCATTGTTTATATTTTTTACCACATAAATATATTACAATATGACATCTCACTAATATACAAGATATTCCAGCCAATTTCAATGTCGTCTTGAATCTAAGACCTCTTCCACCTTAAATTCTTTATTATTGTCTATTTTTATAAAAAGTGGTGGTATTTGTCTTCTTTCTTGTATATCCATTGTCTTGTATGGCTCAAGCAATGACATATAAAATATAGGATAGATCTTCATAGAATTTGGTAGGTATAATGAAAAGGCAACTATATTAATCTATTCACAAATTGGAAATGGTCCAAGCTTACAATAATCTAGCTTGTCACAAAGACAATTAGTCTTAATATTATGACAAAATAGCCATATCTTATTACCCATATGGAATTGAGGCTGTTCTTTATGATAGACATCTGCATTGATTTTTTATTATTTTTGAGCTTCTTTTAATTGTGCCTTCATTGTTACATGTAGCTCTCACGACCAATTTGCCAAATCTTCTACCGTAGGATTATCAGATTTTAAAAAGTCAAAAATATCAAGTCATAGATGATAATCATAATTAGCAAAGAATAAAGTTTTTTAAATAGACAAATATACCGAGTTATTATAAGAAAATTTTATCAAGAACAAAAGAATTATCCAATCATCTTGATGATAGTTGATCATACATCTCAAATATTGCTCCAAAATTTAATTTACCTATTTTATTTGTCCATCAATTTAAGGGTAGAAAGCTAAGGATAGTTTTATATCCACCTTCAATATTTTGAAAAGAATCTTCTAAAATCTTGATATAAATTGTCTCCTTCTATTTCATATAATATCCCTTGATAATCTATAATAATGATAGGTATTATTAAAGAAGAATTTAGCTGTTTCTTCACATGTGATAGATTTTGTATATAATATAAAATGGGCCATCTTGATCAAATGATCTATAATCACAAATATAGAATCATATGAATTTGAATTTGGAAGATCCATAATAAAATCTATAGAAACAGAAGACCAAAGTTGTGCTAGTATAAGTAATGGTTGGAATAGTCTTCTACATTTAAGGCTATCAAAAATCTCTTGATATTAGCTCCAAAGTCTTATTATATCCAAAATATCCTATTGCAGGGAAGTTGTGACAAGCTTCAAAAGCACGTAGTCGTACTTACCTTCTAGAATATATAGACATCTTTTGAAATAGAGTAGATCATTCTTAAACTCAAACTTAGAAGCATCATGAGACTTAGATGAATTATTCTTAATCTCATGAACAAGAGGATCTAAATGCATATTTGATTGGACTTGCTTGACAAAAGTTGAATCAACAATCAATGTTGATTTCATTGTTCAAAGATGAAATTGCTCTAGTTTCAAGAGGATTATTCTTTGTTGATCAAAAGCTGATTTTTCTTCTTTTGGTGCAAGATAAGAACATCTAAAAAGAATATCAAGCAAACCTTGTTGTTTTCTTGGCCAATAAGTCACAATAAACTTGAATCTTGATAAAGACATACTCCAATGAGCTTCATGATGATTCAACATATATATTGACATAAAATATTCAAGGTTCTTGTGATTTATATATACAGTAATTTAACTAGAAGAGCCTTCTAGATAATGATGCTATTTTTGAAAAGAATCTATAATTATAAAAAAATCTTTATCATGGATTTCATAGTTGATTTCTTGTGTTGAAAATTTCCTAGAATAAAAAGCTATTAGATGGAATTTGTCATATGCTCCCATTTGTGACAATATTGTACTCAAAACAAAGTCTGATGCATCTATTTCTATAAAAAATATCTTAAAAAAGTCGACATAATATAAGATTGGTACAAAAATAAAAGCTATTTTTAAAATTTTAAACAATGCTTCTATTTCTTTACTCCACTCAAATTTGTCTTTACAAGTTAAGCATGTTAATAAAGCTACAATTTGAGAAAAATCCTTGATGAAGATTCAATAATAATTGACAAATTCCAAAAAGCATTGCACATCCTTTAGTATTCTTGGAATCTTCTAATCTATGATTGTTTGGATTTTCTTAGAATTTATCTTCAGACCATCATTTGAGATGATGTATCCTAAGAAGTCAACTTGAGTAGTATGAAATACACACTTTTCCATCTTGGCATATAACCCTACATATCTAAGTTTTTGTAACACATGATAAACATGAAATTCATATTCTTTTGTGTTCTTAGAGTAGATCAGAATGTCATCTAAATAGCAGATAACAAAATCATCAAAAAATTCACAAAAAACATCATTCATAAGATATTGAAAAGCAGTTGGTGTATTTGTAAGTTCAAAAGGCATGACATTATATTCAAAATTCTTATACCTAGTTCATAATGCAATCTTCCATTCATCACCTTCTTTGATGCAGACTAAGTTGTATGCTCTTTAGAGATTTATTTTTGTTTGGATCTTTGCTTGAATGACTTCATTAAGAAGTCATGAAATCAAAGGTAAAAGATATCTATTCTTGATGCTAATCTTATAAAGTCCTTAATAATCTACATACATCTGTAGTGATCCATTTTTTTTCTTCACAAATTAGATAGGAGCTCCTAATGGAGACTTTAAATGGCATATGAAGTTTTTAGCTAAATTTTCATTAATATATTTTTTCAATGCAGTTAACTTATTTTGTGATAAATTATAGATTGATCTAAATGGTGATTGAACTTCCTCTTGAAGATCAATTAAACAATCATAAGGTTGATGCTCCAGAAGAATATCTGCATTTTTCTTTTCAAAGACATCTTAAAAATCTTGATATTGACTAGGAATACTACTTGTAATCTTTTCGGCATTCAAAATGGATGTAGCGTATATAACAAAAGATGATCCTTCTTTTGCTGCATATATAAAAGATTTTGCACCTATTAATAAAGATTTAGATGTACTTAAATTATATACATCTACTTGACTAGCAAATGTCTAGGTTAAACTATAAGAAAAGCCAAGGTTATAGAAATTTCAATCTATTTGAAGATTATATTTTTCTAACCACAATAATCCTAAAATAATTGGATTGAAGGGAGATCTAATTACATTAAATATTATTACACTATTATGTCCCTTAGTTGCTACATCTAAAGGAATAGTCTTATAAATAACATCTCCTCAAGACAATAAATGACCATCTATGACTTCTACGTACATAGATTTAGTTTTCTTGATTAGAGATATTTTTTATTTTTTGACAAAGTCTTCATCTATGAAACAAGCTGAGGCTCTTGAATCTAATAAGACAAGGACTTTGTGATTTTTAGGTCCTAAAAATACATCTATTGTAAAACAAAGTGAAGGATCAGAGGAGAGAATAGGACCTCTATAAGGTGTTGCATATGATTCCAATTATATGGTCCCTATTATAGTTGAAGAAGCTTATTTTTTAACATATTATCTTCTTTAGCAACTATACTCCTCATTTTGTGATTACGTTGCTTTTTTGGATAATATTGAATAGTGTATTTTGCTTCTCCACAATACAAGCACAATCTCTCTTCATGACATTGAGTCTTTTCTTATTTAGTGAGAGGTTTAAAACATACTATATCAATTTATATTGGGTCTGGCTTAGTCAAATAAGTTTCTAAAAACTTAAGAGTTGTTGTCATCAATTGACTCGATCCTCTTCAACCAAATCTATATTTTTGATGTCTTTCAAATAAATAATTATTGCATACATTGGCTTGAACAATAAATTATTCTAAAGAATCTATTTTTAGTATTATTAGTAATAATTTTTTGATATTATCCTTCAAACCATAATGAAATTGATTGATAAAGATCTTGTTGTTCCACTCCACATCGTAAGTAAGATTTTGAAATTTTACAATATATATTATGGGTGATTGTGATCCTTATTACAAAGATAAGAGCTTGGTCTCTGTTATCCTCTCTTGATCATTTTTTTTAAAATATAGCCATAAATATTTCAAAGAATGAATTCAAATTATAAAGAAGTCGTGAATCTTTTTCCATCAAAGGTACAAATTAAGAAAGAGCACTTCAAAATAGAAGTGTGCCTATGAATCTAACTTGAATAAATCCATTAGGATATTGGAAAAGGTGCAACCTTAGATTTATCTTGACTTATTCTAACAATCCTCAAAATTTTGATTTTATCCTATCAAACTTCTCAAGCATATTAATCTTTGCCTCTTTCATGCTTGTAGAAGTAAGGCTTCATGGATTTACTTGTGAGGTTGATTTAGTTGCTTCCCTCAACTATACAACTTCTTGGTGAAGGCTTTGAACTTCTTCTATAAGCATGGAAATAATACTTCCATGATTGGCATTAGTGATTTGTAAAATTTCCACCCTAAAAGTGTTGACAAGCTCCTAAAGATCTGCAATAGTTACAAATCTATTCTCACTTCTCATAAGTATAGCATCCATGATCTTTTTTTCCATCTTAGATAACTTAATAACTTCACACTTCAAATTAGAGGAGGATTATCCACAACCTTTAATATCAAATGAAAATCTCTACAAAGAAGAATGATCTACTTTTTTTTAAAAAAAAATTATCAAGGTTAGAAAGCAAAAAATATTAGTTTAAAAGTGGATAATTCACAATCTTCAAATGCAACAATAGAAGTGGGATAATTGTCACGGACATAAGATTTACTCCAATAAATTATCTAAATAATATAGACCAATAGAAGTAGGTAAAATAAGTTGATTTGATAATATCTGATAGAGAAGTTTCTTAGAAGCTTTATAGACGCGGAATCACCTTTATACATGTCTATAGGTGATTGATAGGTTAAAAACTTGGTCAACAAGCTAGCCACATGGCGCACATGTTGGTAGCTTGTGGAATAAGCTAGCCATGTGTCACACATATTAGTAGCTTGCGAAAGAAGCCAAGTACATGGCGCACATGTGGAAAACTTGTCGTGCAAGTTTGACACGTGTCTTGCAAATTAGACATGTGTATGAAGTCCTATAGAATACCACCATATAGCTCTTAGTTAGATAATATTTATAGAGGCAAGAGTAAAGCCCTCTTCACTCTTGTCAATTCCTTTTCTAGTTTTAGTCTAGTTTCAAGAGTCTTCATGTTTCTAGTCTTTGACAATAGCCTTTCCAGTTTTCTTTGAATATACATACTTTCTTATTCCCATTTTATGACTTTTCTTTGATATAATTTCTATTAAATTATGCATCTTTTTCTAGTTCATATCCTTGACAGATTGACAAGAGTACACTTATAATATCATAGCTTTGTCTTGTCTTGATTTATGAGTGGATTACCCCTTTTTTCTTGATAAGACACAAGCATATTAGAAGTTACGGATTACCCTCTTCTAAACTGATATTATTCCTAGTGTTTTCTTTATTCTCCCTTCTACTTATCTCGAGTGGTGTTAGATATTTTTTGAAGGGTTATCATGATAGAGCTTGCCAAAATGAAGAGTGCAATGGCACAAATGCAAGAGCAAATGAGAGAATTGATGCTTGCAATGCATCAACTCACTGTACCTCCACAAGGAGCAATAAGGTTACCAAATAATGAAGATATAGATATGGTTAGAGCTGCTTCAACATCTACACCAAGCCATATAATTCTTCTTCTATTGGAACATCATCCAAGCATCAGAGAACCAAAAATTGGTCTATCTGAGAAGTTTGATGGCACAAGATTCAAGTTTTGAAGATTTATCAACCAAGTCCAACTGGTGATTGAATTGCAACTGCAAAGTTTTCCAACTCCAGGATTGTAAGTCAAATTTATTAGTACACTAGTTTCAAATTCTGTCTTATCTTGATTTTCATCTTTTTTGAAATGAGGTGATCCAATATTGGATAATTTAGAAGCTTTCTTAGCAGAATTTTGATCTATATATGGAGAACATGATGCAACTTGTGTTGCAACCAACAAGCTTTGTATCCTACGACAAGACAATCAATCAGTGATGTTATATGCTTTACAATTTTGACAACTAGCAATCAATATCTAGTGGAATGATGCTGCACTTATCAGTCAGTTTCTCTAAGGATTACAATATGAAGTGAAGAAATTGATGCTGAACTTACCCAATCCTCAAACATTCAATTAAGCAATAGAATTTGCAGTGAAGTGTGATAATCGGCTTTTTGAATTTCAATGTGAAAGTCATACAAGAGAACCTCAGCGATATTATAATTCAGTGGCAGCACCAATGTCTTCTCAATATGTACTTTCAAAAGTCAAGGACATACAAATTGATTCTATATATTTCAAGCCGCTTACTAAACAAGAAAAGACTTGACGTCGTCAAAACGGATTATGCTTGTATTGTGGAGAACCTAAACATACTATTCAAAATTGTCCAAAGAAACGACGCAATTATAAGATGAGGAGTACGACTGTCAAAGAAGATAATATATTGGAAAACGAGTTTGTCCAACCACAATAAGGACTGTGTGACTGGGATCTTATACAATTTTTAATGAAGGTCCTATCCTCTCTTCACAACCATCTCCTTGTTTTATAATAGATGTATATTTAAGACCTAATAATTACAAAGCCTCTGCCTTAATAGATTCGGGAGCCTCAGCTTGCTTTTTGGATGAAGAATTTGCTAAAAGCCATAGAATACAGATAGTACAAAAATCTAAACCTGTATACATAGAAATCATAGATGGTCGTCCTTTATTTTCTAGAGATGTTACTCATGAAACACTTCCTCTGAATGTAATAATAAATGGCCATAATAGTTGCATAATTTTCAACATAATTAGATCTCCCTCTATTCCAGTTATTCTAGGTCTATCATGGTTAGAAAAACACAATCCTTGAATAGATTGGATTTATTGTATTCTAAAATTTTCTAAAAGTATAGCTAACAATATAATTAATCAAGTAAGAAATCATAAGTCTAGTAGAATTAAACTTGCGTTTGTAGATGCAAGAACTTTCTTGCACGCTGCAAAAGAAGGACCACATTTTGTCATTTATGCTACACCTATTTCCAACAATGGAAAGACTTCAAGTAGCATTCCAAGTCAGTATCAAGATTATCAAGATGTTTTTGAGAAAAAAAATACAGATATTCTTCTGGAGCATCATCTATATGATTGTTCAATCGACCTTAAAGAAGGAACTCAACCACCATTTGGACCAATCTACAATTTATCACAAGATGAATTGGCTGAACTCAAGGCATATATTGATGAGAATTTGGCCAAGAATTTCATACGCCATTCTAAATCTCCAACATGAGCTCTAATTCTATTTGTAAAGAAAAAAGATGGATCATTGCGGATCTATGTTGACTATCGAGGACTCAACAAGATCGCAATCAAGAACAAATATCCATTAACTATAATATCAGGACTCCTTGACTAGTTGAATCAAGCTAGGATCTATACAAAAATAGATCTAAGAGGAGCATACAATCTAGTATGCATCAAAGAAGGAGATCAATGAAAAATTACATTTCGAATCAGGTACAAACATTTTGAATATAATGTCATGCTTTTTGGACTTACGAATGCACCAGCTGCTTTTCAACATCTCATAAATGATATTTTTTGTGAGTTCCTAAATAATTTTGTCATTTGCCACCTAGATGATATTTTGATCTATTCTAAGAACGTAAAAGAATATGAAGTATATGTTTGTCAAGTATTACAAAAACTTAGAAATGTGGGATTGTACGCCAAGATGGAAAAGTGTGTATTTCACACTACTCAAGTTGATTTCTTAGGATACATCATTTCAAATGATGGTCTTATGATGGATCCTAAGAAAGTCCAAACAATCATGAATTGGAAGATTCCAAAGACGGTAAGAGATGTCCAATGCTTTTTGGGATTTGCTAATTATTATCGGATCTTCATCAAAGACTTTTCTCGTATTGCGGCTCTACTTACACGTTTGACTTGTAAAGACAAACTCTAATGTAATCAAGAAGCGGAAGTAGCATTTGAAGCTTTGAAGATATCGTTTGTTTCTGCACCAATTTTGTATCATGTAGATTTTTTCAAGGCGTTTTTTATGAAAACAGATACATCAGACTTTGCCTTGGGTGTGATTTTGTCACAAATGGGAACAGATGACAAATTTCATCTAGTAGCTTTTCATTTAAAAAAATTCTCAATAGCCGAGATCAATTATGAGATCCACAACAAAGAACTTCTTGTAATCGTAGATTCTTTTCAAGAATGGCATCATTATCTAGAAGGTGCTTCTAATCTAATCACTATGTATATGAATCACAAGAATCTTGAGTATTTCATGTTGGCACGCGTGTTGAATCGTCGTCAAGCTCATTGGAGTATGTATTTGTCAAGATTCGAGTTTATTATCACTTATCGGCCAGAAAAACAACAAGGTTTGTCGGATGTTCTTTCTAGACGTTCTTATTTTATACCAAAAGAAGGAGATGCAACTTTTGAGCAACAAAAAATGGTCCTCTTGAAACCAGAGCAATTTCATCTTCAAGCAATAAAATCAACATTAACGGTTGATTCAACTTTTCTCAAGAAAATTCAGTCAAGTATGTCCTCAGACCTTCTTGTTCATGATATCAAGAATAATTCTTTCAAGTCTCATGATTCTTCCAAATTCATGTTCAAGAACAATCTACTATATTTCAAAGGATGCCTATATGTTCTAGAAGGAGAAGCACGTTTACCTATTCTTGAAGCACGTCATGATTTTCCAAAGGCAGGACATTTTGGATACAACAAGACTTTGGAACTTATATCAAGAGATTTTTGGTGGCCTCAAATGTGGAAGGCAGTCAAAGACTTTGTACAATCATGTGATATCTGCTCAAGATCAAAGACTCCTCGTTAGTGATCTTTTCGGCTTCTTCAGCCATTACCTATTCCAAAACAACTATGGTCTTTTGTTTCTATGGATTTCATCACAGATCTTCTAAATTCAAGATCTTATGACTCTATATTTGTGATAGTAGATCGATTCACTAAGATAGCATATTTTGTGCCATGCACAAAATCTATCACAGGTGAAGAAATAGCTAAGCTTTTCATTAATAATATCTATCGCTATCATGGATTATCTAAGGATATTATATCAGATAGGGAAATTGAATTTGTGTCAAGATTTTGGAGAATCCTTTTTAAGATCTTAAAAGTGGACATAAAGTTATCTTCAGATTTTCATCCTCAAACTGATGGACAAACAGAGCATGTGAACCAAGTCTTGGAGCAATACTTAAGGTGTACCATCAACTACCAACAAAATGATTGGATTACTTTTCTGCCATTAGCAGAATTTGCTTATAGTAATACGATACATTCTTCTACGCAATAAATATCTTTCTTCGCAAATTATGGTTATCACCCACGACTTGATGCTTTTGACTTTTCAAAAGTTGATAATCCAGCAGCAATAGATTTGGCAAATTGTTTGTCAAAGCTATATGCAATAATAAAGGTGCAATTAAAAAAAGCTCAAGAACAACAAAAAATAAATGCACATGCGTATCGCAAGGAACAACCACAATTCAACGTGGGAGACAAGATATGGTTACTTCGTCGCAATATCAAGACTATTCATCCTTGTGATAAATTGGACTATTGTAGGCTTGGACCTTTTCTTATTTCTGAACAAATCAATCTAGCTGTATATCGATTACACTTATCGAAGTCCATGAAGATCCATCTTGTATTTCATGTATTACTACTCAAGCTATACAAGACACTGGATATACAAGGAAGAAGTCAAATGCCACTGCCTTCTGTAGAAATAGACAATGATGAAGAATTCGAGGTTGAAGAGATTTTAGATTCAAGGTGGCGCCGAAATTGACTGGAATATCTTGTGCATTGGCGCGGATATGATATTAGTGAATGCACATGGGAGCCATCAAAGAATCTAACAAATGCATCAATAAAAGTCAATGCATTTCATCGACGATATCCATCAAAATCTAGATAAATATTCAAAAAAATCTTTGCTATAAAGCAAAGCAGGTTCTATAGAGGTTTCATCCTACCTTGTATCATTGTTTGTCATTAGATTTGTTTGTGCTAAAGAGATGGAGGATCAACAACCAGCAAATTCAGCTCAAGAGCCATCATTTGCTGATTTATCGATATCGTACTGTAATTGCTTACAGTATGTAAAATCCACTCAAAATGCATAATTTGTTTATAGGTTTAGATATGTATTAAAATGATTAGTAAAGTAAATTAAAGGGGGTTGGTCTAAGAAAATTAATTTTAGATTTTTACTTAATTTGATTATGGTTTTTAAATTATATAGAACCTAAATATTTAATATAAAGCCTTCATAGGCAATTGGGGTCCAAAGAAGAAGAATTAAACTACTAAGAGGCCTATTTGGAAGGATGAAGACAAAGTGAGGATGAATGAAGAGAAGGGGTGAAGTTCTTCATTCCTATTGGTCAATGGTCATGCCCAATAGGCTTTGAGGAGGCTGCCTGCAACAAGAATAAGGGTTTTGGCAATTTAAAGAAAGCCATTTGAAAATCAGAGACTATGGTTAGAAAGCTTGTTATTTGATCTACAATTTTGGTATAAAAATTGAGGGATTTGGAGTTTTTATGAGGGAGAAGTAGGTGCTTGAAGTTAGGGTGTATAAATTGTACCTACTGTCACTTTTTTGAAGATTGAAGGAGTTTTTTGAAAGCTTTTGGAGATCGGAAGGTGCGGTTAGAGAGATGATTTCAAGTTCTACACTTTATGTAGAAGAATTACTACAATTGGAATTTGTAAGAAGGAGATATTGGGAGTCAAAGACAGCAAATCGAATTCCAAGGCAGTAAGTAGACCGTTTTGTTGATAGTGATGGGGTTTGCCATATCTTGAGTGTCTGGACGAATTTTTGTCTAAAATTTTCCAAGAAAGTATATTATTATGCTAAAAAGCTATACATCAAAGTTTCATAATATTTAGACATTGTATTTGTGAGATATAAAGAATTTAGTATACAGGTGTTTGTAAACAAGGATTTGAAGCTATTGCTAGGATTTTGGCAATATCTAAAGATTGGAAATGAATCAACAATTGACATTTGTGGTGGTAGTTGTGAAGAATATATAAGTACTTTATGTAAATTTGGAGTAGATTTGGACGGTTGGATTAAAAGTTATAGGTTATTGAAGTTTGGAAAAAATTCCCTCTCTACGGGGGAAATGAGGGTTTTAGAGTATTTGTTATATTTTGAGTGTTTTGATGAAATAAGACTTGTGTATTGGATATAATAGCCCTATAAAGATCTCTTTTATATAAACTTAGGGGTCTTTATTATACTTGGATCTTATTTGAGTAATTAGTGGCAGCTAGAAGCTCAGCGCTTTCTTGAAGCAAATTCTCTCTACCCCAACACCAGACGAGACATTACGACTATCATAACCTTCAAGACGATAGAATAGAAATAAAGACCCTCAAGAACGACATGTCCTTCCTTGGATTGATGGAAAAATACAATGTGTTTGGTATCACGACCTTGGAAGAGACTCCCGATGTTTGGTGATACTTTTAGAGGTAGGAACTATTCCTGATGGTGTTCCTAATATTTTCTTTGAAAGAAGTTATGAAGGCTTCAACAATGATCAAATAATAGGGTGGTCCTCTTGCCCTGGTATGGGACATTATCGATGGTTGAAAGAACCTATCAACTACCTTTGAAAGGAACAAAGATCAGAGTATGTGGCAAGCATAATTCGATGTATCCTAGACTTCTTCAACATATAATCACCGCTCCTCGTGGAACTCGTCCCTAGAAGGGAGGACAATGTTACGGACATAAGATTTACTCCAATAAATTATCTAAGTAATATAGACCAATAGAAGTAGGTAAAATAAGTTGATTTGATAATATCTGATAGAGAAGTTTCTTAGAAGCTTCATAGATGTGGAATCACCTTTATACATGTCTATAAGTGATTGGTAGGTTAAAAATTTGGTCAACAAGCTAGCCACATGGTGCACATATTGGTAGCTTGTGGAACAAGCTAGCCATGTATCACACATGTTGGTAGCTAGTTATTCAAGTACGTGGCGCACATGTGGAAAACTTGTCGTGCAAGTTTAACACGTGTCTTATAAATTAGACATGTATATAAGGTCCTATAGAATACCGCCACATAGCTCCTAGTTAGATAATATTTATAGAGGGAAGAGTGAAGCCCTCTTCACTTTTGTCAACTCCTTTTTTACTTCTACTCTAGTTTCAAGAGTCTTCATATTTCTAGTCTTTGACAATAGCTATTCCAATTTTCTTTGAATATACATACTTTTTTATTCCCATTTTGTGACTTTTCTTTGATACAGTTTCCATTAGATTATGCATCTTTTTCTAGTTCATGCATCTACTCACTTCTTAAATACAAAACACAAACAATGAATCTTCACTCTTGTCAAACTACCAAGGATAAGAACATGAATCATAAAGAAATAAAATATATTCTTGTATTATTCAAAATCACTCAAAGATAGAATAATATTATAACTAGAATAGCTATTGCCAAAGATAAGAAGATTAGAGACTTTTGAAAGAAGATCAGGAACAAGGAAGGAATTGACAAGAGTGAAGAAAGCTTCACTCTTATCTCTATATATATTATTTATCTAAGAACTACGTGGCGACATTCTATAGGACCTCCAACATGTATTCAACTTACAAGACACATGTCGAATTTGCAAGACAAGTTTCTTACATGTGCACCACATACTTAGCTTGTTCCATAAGCTATCAACATGTATAACACCTGGCTAGCTTGTTCTATAAGCTACCAACACATGCGACACATAGCTAGCTTGTTAGTCAAGTTTCTAGCCTATAAATCACCTATAGACATGTATAAAGGTGAATCTGTGTCTATGAAGCTTCTAGAAAGCTCTTCTATAAGATATTATCAAATTAACCTACTTCTATCTATCTATATTAACTAGATAATTATTGGAATAATTCTTGTCCATGATAGGTTAAAAAAATCTTTGATAATAAAATCTTTGATAATAAAATCTTTGTAGTTAAATCTTTGTAGCTAAATTTAGGTCTTTTGGTCTTATTTTTATATCTTGTTATAGCTCCTTCCTTGTAATATAAAGTAAATTTTTTTTATTTTAATTCTTTAAATTTTTGGAATATTATTCTACTTCAGTGGTATATTTTTAATATTTTTAATACATAAGTGATGATAGTGACGGAGTCATAGATGACTAGAAGGCTATTGAATACAATGGAATTAATACTTTTAAGTAGCTATATATAAAAGAAATTAAAGATTCTAATTTGCTAAATAATACATATATATATATATATATATATATATATATTATTTCTATGAACTTATAGATAACATTGGAAGCAATAATAAAATAGAAAAAATATCCTAAGAAGAATATTTAAATAAAAGAGAGTGTTCCAAAGCTAAATTTTAATAAACTTTAAATAAATTGATAGATTAAGATTCAAATTTTAATTTCTAATTGAAAATACTTAAATGCATGGCTTCTTTGAATCAAAGGCTTATGTATAGAAAAGAAGAGAGAGACTAGAAAAAAAAGATTGATTGATTATATAATGATATAATATTTTTAGATCTTTATCTTCCACCATGATATTAGCTAAGATAAAGATATTAAGTACTTTCTTAGAATTTGGCTAGGCTAAAAATATCAAATATTTTATTTTAGAAATCAACAAATATCATAATGTCTAAAACTAAAATGAAGATAAGATTTTAATCTTAATATATTATTAAAAAAACCAAGGTTTTTAATTGTAGACATACAAGAAGAAACAAGGATTATTGCTAGATTGATTTTAAAGAAATATCTAGCAATAATTTTCTAAAATCCACTTCTATATTAAATATTAGAAGAATAAAAATTTAGATTTATTATTCATTTATATAAAGAACTCAACTAAGTCTAAAAAAATTTAAGCTATCCACTTAGTTTGGTAATTTATAGGCTTTATATTTTAATAATTACCTAAGAAAGAATAGCTATATCAATGAAATAATATTTTAAAAAAATTGTTGATTTAAAATTAAGATATATACCAATGCCATAAGTAGAATGTGATCTAGAAACAATTTTAGTGAATAAAATAATCTCTACTATTAAACAAAGTTTGTAATTTATAGTCATGTCACTTTCAAAGCTTAACAACATTTATTAGAAGCAAGGTTTGGTTGTCCCACTTACTACTTATATTATGCCCATTGCAAATAAAAATTTGTTAGAGAATTTTCATTAGTGAATCCAATTTAGAATTTGTCCATTGAACAATCAATTTGGCTAAATATCTCCTAGACTAGAACCATTGAATGAACAAAACCTTCTAAAATCTCATCCACAAGTCTAGTCATCTATCTCCTACTCACTACCTGCCCATTACTCTCTTCTTACCTCAAATAACAAATAAGCAACAAATCGGAAGTAGTCTAAAATATTTATAAGCTTATTTTAAATTCATTGCCATAGTGATAGAAAAAAGATTTTAGAGGCAGGAGTTATTGGATTTGATTCCCTGATCATGAACAAGATCAATGGCACCCAACAATTGGTGGTTGAGACAACTCTAAATTTATTTTTGGGAGTTCAGGCCCGTTTGGCTCTTCCCCAGCACCCCTCAGTGCCTCAAATCCTTGCCTCCCCATAGGATCCTTCCACTTCCCCTCCTCGCCTTCCCTCTTGGGCTGGGCACACTCAAAAGTGTCGTTTGGATGAACTGAAGTGTCTTTGGATGAACTGAAGTGTCATTTTGGATGAAGTCCAATTTCAAACATTCATCTTCATTTGGTCTCCCCTCTGGGGGATGTTTACCCCTAGCCTTGAGCGATTTCTTAAGAGGTTCACTGAGCTGGAAAGATTGTCGAGGTCAACAGAGAATTATGATGTTAGGTCACGGCATTCACTTTATAAGATCTTTCCAGGAAGTCGGAACAATGAGAATCCATATTCTCGACAATTGTTCCTCGTAGTGATTGTTGATGGTGCATGATAATGCGATGGGTGCTGGACTGCACCACACTCGACACCGCACATCGTAATTTTAGTACCATTTCCACTTAAAAGAAATTGGTGCGTAGTTCCTTTACAGCCTACCTTTATCTACCTTCGACGTATCAGTAATAACTGTGCGAGTTTGTGGGCAGACCAGCCTCGGTTGGACGACGTGTGGAATTAGTCTATCGAACACTTCATGCGCACTGACGCGGCATGGATTGTGGTGTAAAGATATTTGGTGCGCCTCTCCATGCCTTTGCTGCTAAAGATTCTAATTTACAGATGCGAACAGAGCTTAGAGAACGCCGAATGGTTTGAAGGGATTGGTTGACTTGAAAATTCTTCAAGTTGCGGCACCGCAGGTGCACACATCGACGGTACAATCACAACATGAAAGTGTGGTTGATTTATAGTACGCACGCGAACTATGTTGTGCAACATATGTTTCCTCCCTAGGGACACGATGCGGGGGTTGTATCTGGGGACCGCTGATACTGCAGATCGGCAGCATATTGTCTGTCGATAATGGCTAATGACATGTAGAATTCATTTTCATTTTCTAGTGTTCAAGAAGCATACCACATTCAACCATCACAACGCCCAAAAACTATGCTTAAAGTGTAAAATCAATACAGTTAGATGCTTGTCACGTTCAAGGCTCGTCCAAGCATGAACAGATGAGCTTATCGCGCCATGGGGGACTCTTTCTGAGCAAAGGTCAGATGTGGGAAGTGAGACAGTCGAAGGTCATGCAATGAAGGATGCATCCATCCACTATTTATTGTACGCAATTTCGGTATTCACCAGGGATCCGCTTGAAAAGATCCATTAAGTAATGCAGTTTAAGGTGAAACCATGAGTAGCCTCGTACAAATGGCTGATCCTTACACTACTGTATATACAAAGTCAGTCTTATTTACGGCCTTCACGTTGCGCACGGGCAGCTCAACACCTCTGGAAGTTACACGGAGTTCTGCGCGATTCGCATAACTCCAACCCCTGGAGCACTCGGACTTGTGAAATCATGATCTATGCGTATGATTTCAAAAACCCGAAGCTTCTTCACAGAACGATATCCGACCCCTCGCGCCTCTCAACTTCCATATTTCTTACCAGGCAGGAGGCAGATATCTTTTCCCACGGCGAACTTCGGATTCGGGTAAACGGTGACCAGAATACCCTTTCCATCCTCACATCTTTTCGAAGTGATCACAACCGTCGCCCTGATAGTGATTTTCTTCAGATTAGCCTTTGACACGACGAAAGTAACTCCTTTGATCTGAACATTGAAAAACTGGAGATCCGGATTGAAATTCGCTGGGTGCACTCGCAGTGTTGCCTGGCTGTTCCTGTTGATCGACACACCCGGCCGAAACCGGCACACTGCCGTGCAGACGCAATCCGGATTATTCACCGGGCATGTACAGGGTTCGCAAATGGGTGGCACGAAGACGACGACCTTGCAATCTGAATGGTTGACAACCTCCAGAGCTTGTGAGCTTCCTACCAACAACAACAGTGTTGCCAGGAACGAGGCCGCGAAAACACGACTGCAGCACGCCATCACGAAGGATGAGCAATGCACAAGATCAACTGCACAGTGTCAGACAAGGAAAACCGCTGCTGCTTATATACAAGAGAGATCCGTGCCGCCAGAAAGTCAAAAGCAGTGTGTGTGGTGGATAAGACACCGTGTGCATGTTACTTGCTATTGGGATTCGGTTCGAACATGCCAGCTGCTTTTTGATATTAATAGTCAAAGTCTGCCTCAGCTGTGCAATCAAACACCCGCTAGCAAAGTTTTGGGGACCTTTTACGGCCTACGCTTGGAAATTCTGAGTTCACATTTGGAATTTTGAACCGCAGTGGGTCGAAGAAAAAAGTTTCACGACAATATAAGGCCGGACGAACCTAAACGTGGGGTTCATTGTGCTAGCTACCAGTACCGCAAAGACCGCTCTGTACGACCCAGGAGAAGCAAGCTGGTGTGCCCCAATGCAAACGAACCAAGTTCACATTTCAAGTTCTCTGAAGCATTCATTGCGATAATTTTTAAAGACTTGAAAGACTCACTTGTCTCGAATGTGTCAAATCTAATTGATCTGAATTGGATTTTTGAAGCTCTTGTGAGAAGCCATGTGGGTATACATCCTCTGAATAATTAGACACTTAATTTTGACCATCAGTATTCATTAAAAAATAACCTTTACACAGGATCCGATGTGCTATGTATAGACGAAATAAAGCACCAGTCTGTCCTTGTACACTTCACCCGTCTGTCCCAGATTCCGAAAATTTTATACTGTGACGTTCACAGTCTTCTGGCACGTATCAGACAATGGAAATCTCAAACATGAAAGATGATACAATTCTCTCCAAGTTTCTGGAGTTAAGTTTTTCTCAAAACAAAAATGGGACAATAAGTTTGGCTGCCAATTTGAAAGATCAAAACATCGGTCCACCAAGCTGCGTGCGCGTGAAGCATCTTAACTCACTACATCGCAGTGAAGGATCTATGTTTGGCACCGGATATCGATTGCATTGACTTACTGCGAACATGCACGCCTTACGAGACGGATATCCAGGTGCATGCATATCGTGGTGAGACGTTATACTTGGATTCGTATTTTTTTTAAATTACTATCTGCTAACAAGCAGATAAATCAAGAGAAGAATATCAGCTTAAGTAGGTGGGGGTCAAGACCGGTTTGGACAATCAGGATCTAGACTCTGCCCTGGATCCATCCACCGGCACTCAGTATGCGAGCATCCCCGACTTGCCCCCTAGTTCCAAAACCATGTCTTTATTGAATATAGTAGTCAGAAATTTCTGAACCGGTTACTTTCTTTGCAGTATTGTTCAACTTTGTTCTTCTCTTCTCAACTCTCTCCACATTTGGGGGCCAAAGGGGCATTCTTCTTCAAAGTCCCATTGTATCCCCCCCTTCCATTTCAACCAAGTTTCAGCCATGTTTTAAGTATTTTTGTAAACTATTTTTTAAAAGTAAAGAATTTTGTTGATGCATTTGAATATGTGTAGGTGTATGTGAGGTGATTTGGATGTTCAAATGCAAAGTGTGGATATAATTTGATAAAAATAAGTATATAATCATATGTATGAGAGTATAAAATTTTATAAATGTAAAATAAGATTAAATCTTCATTGCAATAATTATGCATGGTATTAAAATATTTAAATCAAAATCCATTCAGCATGTTGTTGTCAAGGACGCAAGAATACAAAGCAAGAGGCTTGAATTGGAACAAGGTTTCAAGAAAAAACCAACAAGAACTTAAATTAACCAGATGAGTATATGAACAACATCAAGAAAGGTGAGCTAGAACTCCAAGAAATGTATTATTGAGACTAAAGAACTCTTCAACCTTGACTCCTATACATATTTTTATCTAAGATGCTTCTTGAGCAACTCCTATCAAATTAAGAAACTTCTCAAGTAGCATCTACCAATTAAGAAGCTTCTTGAGCTTCTTCTACTAACTCGGAAGATTCTCATGCTCCTTCTACTAATTAGGAAGTTTCTTGAGCTACTTTCACCAACTAGGAAGCTTTTTAACGAACTTTCATTAATTCAAGAATTTTTAGAATGTTTTAAAAGGTTCTATGAACTTTCAAAGTATATATCCCTAACATCACCCCCTTCTCTAACAATAAATTCTAAGAGAAGCTCATATCTTTGAAAGTTTTTTTATATATATAAAAAATCAAGATACATTGTATTAATGAAGCTATATATTCTGTTCTCCATTCTTGGGTAATAGGTTCTACTAGTCCTTGAAAAAATCACCTATGGCCTTCAGCTAGTATCTCTATTGTTGAAATATCCCATCCAAGGATCTGATCTTCATTGTAGCCTTCAAAACATCCTTCAAACAAGATTTCAAGACTAAAAAGATTCACCTTTCCAAGCTCAAGCAATATTATTAAAGCTTGAGTATTACAATCAAGACTTACATGGTTGGATCTTACTCCTAATGGCTCTAATTAAGGTTGTACTTGGCGTTGAAATGTATTGTCTTTACTTTCCTCAATTAAAGGTTGTAAAAATTGCATTGGTTTATTTGAAGCTTGCATAATAAGTAAATCTTCTAAATATTATTTTTTCAATGCTTGAAGATTTGACATGGTGATTAATTTGCTTCTACCACTCAATTTTATCTTAAAACAAATGATTACATATTGATAAAGGCTTTAGTTTAATTTTTCCTCTCTTATGAGTATTCCTTGAATCTAATCTTTACCAAGAAGTTATCATCAAATACATTTGAGTTTGTAGGGATAAAATTAATAAATTTTTGTATCTTTTGAGATACATTGGTGAAATTTTTGGCTGGTTCTCATATGTATTCATTAATATCGTAGCCCCACCAATGAACAAGATATTCCAATTTGCTCCATCTTTGCTATGAATCAAATATCTTTTCAACCTTGTATTCTTTATGGTCTTTAATTTTGATATCAAATGGCGATTATTGTACGCTTTCCAAAATATGTGACTTCTTATAAGGTTCTAAAAGAAAGATATGAAAAACTAGATGTATCTTCATAAAAGATGGTAATTCCAAGCAATATGCCATTGGATTAATTTGCTTTTGGATAAAAAAATGTTCTAATTTTCAATAATTCAACTTATTATATGGCCGCTTGGTTTTAATGTTCCGTCAAAGAAGCCATATCTTATCTCCAATATGAAAAACAAGCAGTTGATTTATAAATTTATTTGCAAATGTCTTATAAGCATAATGAGCTATTTGTAATTGAAGCTTTAAGGTTCTTTGATATTACGATAGATGCTTTATAAATCCTTCAGTTACTTGATTGTTATTCTTTGGCGTATTCCATAGATGATTTACAAATCTTTTAGTTGTTTGATTGTTATTCTTTGGCATATTCTATAAATTAAGCTTTAGATGATATTCATAGTTGAAGTAAAATAATATTTGTTGAATTGAAGCATGAATAGTATTATTATATATAAACTTTGCTAATGGTAGATACAAGATTCAATCATCTTATTGATGGTTGATGCTACATCATAAATATTGCTCTAAAACTTGGTTAACTCATTTTATTTGGCCATTAGTTTAAAGGTGAAAAGCTGAACAAAGTTTAATATCTACTTTTAATATTTCAAAATAACATCTCCAAAACTTAGATATAAACTAGGGTCCTTGATCAGATATGATATCATCTAATACGCCATGATATTAATATATATTATCAAGAAAGAGCCTTGTCATTTCTTCACTAAATGTAGTCTTCTTGCAAAGAATGAAATGAACCATCTTTATAAGTCAATTAACTATCATAAGGATGTTGTTTAATAAATTGAATGGTAATAGATTCATACTAAAATCTATCAAGATAGAAGACCATGACCGCCTTGGAATAAGCAAGAATTATAAAAGTCCATAAGGGCGATATTAAGGATTTTTGAACCTTGAATAGATGTCACAAGAGAACAAAAAGTTCTTCACCGCATTTTGCATTTGAAGCCACCCAAAATCTTAAAAAATAAATTACAAGGTCTTGTTAAATCCAAAGTAACTCGCAGTTAGAAAATCATGGCAAGATTAAAGAACGCATAGTCATATTAGTCCTTTTGGAATATATAAACATTCTTCAAAATATAGGTCTTCTTCAAGCTTGAACTTCTCGGCATTTTCTTTGAGGTGATGCTTGACATCAAAGGTCAAAGTATCATTAGTGGTTGTAGCATGCACGTCATTAAGAAAATTAGAATCAATAGATACCAATGTAATAGTGGCGCAAAGACAAAATTGCTCTAGTTTCAATAAAATTGCATATTGTTGATCAAATGCTACCTTCTCTACTTTTGGTATAAGATATGATCTCTATAATAAAGCATCAGATAATCCTTCTTGCTTTCCAAGTCAATAAGTGATAACAAAGTTAAATAAAGATAGCAACATATTTTATTGAGCTTAACAGCGATTAAAAAACCAAGTTGATATAAAATATTCTAAATTCTTATGATTTATATATATAGTCACAAGATATATTATTCTTTTGAAAAAATGATGTCATTCTTGAAAAGAATCTATAATAGCAAGAAGCTCCTTATCATAGATTTCATAATATATTTTGACAAGAAAGAATTTTTGAATATAAAATACAATAAGATGGAACTTATTGTCTATATTTTTTTTATAAAAATACAACCCCTAATGCAAAATCTGAAGTATTAATCTCTATGTAGAATGCTTTTATAAAGTCTAGATACACTAAGATTAGGATTGTGGTAAATGTCGTTTTGAGATGTTGGAATGTCTTCTCTACTTGAGGCCACCATTTTAACTTATTTTTACATGCCAGTTGAATAAGAGAGGCGGCAACTTGAGAATAATTTTTGATGAAATCCAATAGAAGTTAGTAAATCCAAGAAAATATTGTATGTCTTTCATAGTCTTTAGAATGGCTATCTCTCATAATCTACTAAGATTATCTCTTATAATTTACTAAGATAGATCTACAAAGATATATATCTACAAAGATAGATCTTAATATAAATCTTGACTCGGTTGAGTTATTCCAAAAGTCATGAGATTAATAGTAGTGAATAATAATTCTTCATTGTTATCTTATTCAATTTCTAATAATCAATGCATATATAAAAGGAACCATCTTTTTTCTTTACAAAAAACATAGATGCATTTGTTAAAAACTTTGAATGTCTAATGAAGTTTTTCGTAAGATTTTCATCAATATAATCCTTCAACATTAAAAGTTTATTTTGAAAAAGATTATAGATTGAGCCAAAAGGTGGTTGCGTTCCTTCTTGAAGATCTATAGTATAATTGTATCGTTGATGCTCCAGCAATGTATTATCAAGGACACAAGAATACAAAGCAAGAGACTTGAATTAGGACAAGGTTTAAAAAAAAAACCAATAAGAAGTTGAATTAAATAGATGAGTACATAAACAACACCAAAAAATGTAAGTTACAATTCTAAAAGATGTATTATTGAGACTGAAGAATTTTTTAGCCTCAACACCTATATATATTCTTATTTAAGATGCTTAATGAGGGACTTCCATCAAACTAAGAAGCTTCTTGAGCAGCTTCTATCAATTGGGAAGCTTCTTGAGTTCCTTCCATTAATTGAGAAGCTTCTTGAGTTCTTTTCACTAATTAAGAAACTTTTCAACTAACTTTCACCAATTACGAAGCTCTTCAATGGACTTTCACTAACTCAAGAAGCTTTTAGAATATTTTAGAAGATTTTATGAACTTCTAAAGTATATGTCCCTAACAAGTATCAGTATTCTTCTTCTAAAAAATACCTTAAAATTTGCTATATTGTTTTGAAATACTTGCCAATAAAGTCATATCTTCTTTAATTGGAATCACATAAATAACAAATGGTGTACTTTTTTCTACCAATTTTATAAAAGCCCTTATTCTAACAAATGAAGACTTACCAATTCGTAACTTTTTATGAATTTTTTTTGTAGGGATTTCTATCAAAAATGTTATTCTTCACAACCTCCAATCTATAGATGGATGAGGCTTTTCCAGCCAAGATAGTCTAAGAATAATAAGATTTGAAGGAGTCCTAATAATATTGAATATAATTTGACTTCTATAATCTTTGAACAATACTTCTATAGGCATGGTTTCATGGATGATACTACTAGAGGATAAGGACTATCCATCTATTACCTCTACATAAATAGGTTTGGATTTCTATACTAGAAGAATTTTATGAAGCTTAATGAATGCCTCATCTACAAAACAAGCAAACATCTCCTAATCTAACAAAATAGTTGTCTGAAGTTTTTGAGAGCTAAAATATAAAAAAGTTATAAAATAACAAGTAGGTTGAGCAAATAGAGAGGAACTTGAATAGTTTTATAATGTTAGATTGTCTAGCTGCATAGTTCCTACTATAAGTGAACATTGTTGTTTTCCTAAACAATTGTACTCTTGATTTTAGTAATATGCCGATTTTATTTTTTTAAATAATTGCCAATCTTATGGCCTTCATTGCCACAATACAAGCATAGACCTTCTTCCATCTGATGCTTCTTTTCTTGTAGACTAAGAAATTTAAAATATACTACATCAAATTGTATATCTTCTATTTCTGAATATGAATTCAGAATGCTTGTTGATATAGCAAGAGTATGTCAGATTGTTTGATTAAAGCCCATGAACATTGATCTTGATAATGATGAAATAATCAATTATTACATTTTATGGCTTGGCTAATGGCTTCATTGAGCAATTGTAGATTTGAAAGCAACAATAATAAATTCTTCACATCATCTCTTAATTTCCAATAAAGTTGATTCATTAGGATTTTTTCATTTTAATTGATGTTGCATGCTAATTGCTTAAAATTAAATGCATAGATTGATGTAGAATGCACCCCTTGATGCAATGCTTAGATCTTAGCTATTGCCTAATGAGCCTTATCATGTTCTCTAAATGCTCCTACAAATACTTCTATGAAAATTTCAAAGTTGCTCAAAATTAGTGATCTCTTTTCAAATAAGAGAGCAAACCATGATAATGCTTGTTCCCTAGGCAAAGTACTAACCAATCCAACCCGTAATTTTTTTATCGGATAAGTATTAAATTATAGGACTATTATTAATTGAATTTGGTTAACAAGCCTTCAAAACTTTGAATGCATACTATCATATTTTTTCAAAAGATTAATCAAAGGCTCCTTATATTTTTGAATAGGTAGATTTTTTTGGTGTAGCATAGATAGGACTACATCTTCAAGTATAAAAGTTGGAAGTGGATGCAGTCTAGCTTGTATTACTTTGGATGTTGTATGGTTATGAAATTTTGCAATAATTCCTTCAATCTCCATAGTCCTAGTAGATAAGATAGTAAGAGTACTTATAATGGTATTTAACTTGGACTTGGAAGATTAGATCATACTAGTATTTTGACGTCTAGCTATTTTAAGAGAAAAAAGAAAGAAATAAATCTATAAAAAGATAATATTGATTTAGAGGAGGATAATTCACAACCTTTGAAATACTTTAAGATCTTTAAAAAGAGATGATCTACTCTCTTACAAGAAGGACAAAGCTCTAATATTGTGATAATGAAAATATCAATTTAGAAGAGGATAATCTGTAATCTTTAAAGTACTAGTATATCTTTAAATAGAAATTAATCTACTCTCTAATAAGAAGGATATAACTTTGATATTGAAGATAAGATCAATCTCAAAAAACTTCAAGGACATGAAAGTATAAAGTAAGAGACTTGAACTAGGACAAGGTTTGAAGAAGAAACCAACAAGAATTTGAATTAATCAGATGAATATACAAACAACACTAAGGAAGATAAGCTAGAATTCCAAGAGATACATTATCAAGGCTGAAGAACTCTTCAATCTTGACTCCTACATATACTCCTGTCTAGAATGCTTCTTCAACAACTTCAATCAAATTAAGAAGCTTCTCAACTAGCTTCTACCAATTAGAAAGCTTCTTGAGCTCCTTCTACCAACGTGGGAGCTTCTCGAGCTCCTTCCACTAACTAGGAAGTTTTTGAGCTACTTTTACCAACTAAGGAGCTATTCTACTAACTTTCACTAACTCAAGAATCTCTAGAATATTCTAGAAGATTCTATGAACCTCCAAAGTGTATGTTCCTAATAATTGTAGAAAAAAATTAGAATAAAAAATTAGACAATAATAAATATATTAAGGTATAAAATAATGATATAATATAAAATTAAAGCCAAATAAAGATTAATATTAGTATGTAATAATATGTACAAAGAATTAGAATAATAAGAGTGATTTAAAAATTAAATAGGATTGAGATATGATTAATTAATTAAATTGAGAAGAATTGTATAAGAAGTCAAGAAGAAGGTCAAAACTAGAATATTTCAGATCTTAATATGTAGATGAAAGGACAAAAACAATAAAGTTTGTATTGGAAATTTTAAATTTTAAAAAGATAGAAGATGTGACAATTGATTTGGTGTTAATTTAATACTTTACAAGAAAAGAATGCCAACTATTATACCAAAGTATCAAATGTGGCTATATCAATAGACCAACAATAGATTAAATAGACAAAAAAATAAATTAGAAAGGTAAGAGATAACTTATTATAATATATGGATTTACATGATGTATCTTGAAGCATAAGTAAAAATAATGTTGATTTTAAAGTTTGTAGTGTAAAATTAATTTTTATTGTAATTTTAAAAAGATATGTATTAAAATGTAGAAATGTACAAATGTGATTTTAAGAAAATATAATAATAAAAATAAGATTGAGATGATTTAAGGTTTTAAATTGCCTAAAGATGAAACAAATATGGATTTGGTATAAAAATTCTACACAAAGAAGAAATTTAGAAATTAGTTAATTATAATATTATCAAAAAAAAGATAAAATATAGATATAAAATGGATGAATATAAATTATTATATATTTATATTAGATAAAGTAAAAAAAATAATATTAGTGAAGAAAATTGATTTTATGTTGTGCAACAAGCTAGATGAATATGTACAAAATATAAGATATCAAAATTAAAGTGTATATGCTAGATAGAAGTAGCTTAAAAATTCTATAAAGAATCTAAAAATATTCTATAAGATTTTTATTAAAAATTGACTAAATCAAAAAATACATATATAGGTGGTTAAAGAAATTAAAAATATATAAATGAATTTATATTTAAAATATTTTTTGTTATGTTAAACTCTTAGATTTGATATTCTTCTTATATATATATATATATATATATATATATATATATAATTAAAATTAATATTAAAATTTAATTATATTTATTTGATAGAAAAAAAAGCTTATTTATTTAATAAAAAAAGACTTCCTAACTACATTCACCATGTTACATGTGTTAATAAATCTAATACAATTAACATCTTTATATATTTTACAAAACAAAGTATTAGAAGAATAAGACTTTTATATCAAATAGTATTACCTTTTTAGTTTTTTGGATCTACTTTAAAGATTAGACTTAAATCTTAATGAATTTTTATAGAATAAATTTTTTTTAAAAAAAATATTATATAAGAAATTATACATATTTTTCTACTCCAATCTACATAATTAAGCCAAATAGGATTTTAAATCCTAATTTTGATGTAAAAAAACTTATTATTCAATAAAACTTGAACTAAGATAATAATCAATTCTAATTAGATTAAAGATTTAAGTTTTTAACTTAAAATTTTGTATTATAGATAAATAAAAAATAATTATTCGAATATCTATAAAAAAATAAAGCTACTAAAAAAGTTATGTATTTTTTAATAATCTTTGTATAAAAAATTATAAAAAAGTAAACAAACCAATAAAAGATCATCAATATAGAATTTATTAGAGAACATATCAAACTAATGGGAGCGCACGACTATAATTTTAGGATAACATTAAATGAGGACATCAATGGTTAGCCCAAAAGTCATAGAGTCCACATAAAATTGTCCTCTTTGGTTGTCTTCTTCTAGTTTTAGTAGGAGACTAATTTATTATAAATAAAGCAGAAGATAATGAAGCCAAGTATATATTGCAATTAAAGAAAATCTTTTTCACTTCTATAGAGAGACTAATAGGAAGAGTCAAAAATTCTTAAATTCACTCTTTAACCATTAATCTACATGGATTTTTTCAAAAAAAATTCCATATACCATTCTCCTACTCTGATGTCCACAATTGTTCAAGATATCTACAAATCTTGAGAAAATAAAACAAAGCAATGGCAACTAAGGCAAATATTTGGTGACTTGTATTTAGAGAGAAATAAGTTTTATTTTTTCTCAATGTGTGTGCAAAATGTATGATTTTAAAAAAAATATTCTAAAAAATCTTCTAAAAAATAAAGAGTTTTTTCTTTATTCTTTTTTCTTTTGACTAGTTCTGGGTGTGTGTGGGTGCTCTTGTACGAGGTGTGTGTTTAATTTGGTAGGAATTTAAATGTAATCAAATGTGCTTGAATGTGAAATTTTTGTGGATGCAAACTGAAAGCAAGCATCGGTGAGGCGACTGTGCGTGCTGTTAGTCAAATTTACACAAAGACCAGCATAATAGGTGGAGAGAGGCTGATCAAGTGTTAGGCGATAAGGTGAACAAAGGTGAAGAAGTGAAACATGGCAGTGAAGGAAGAATTGTGAAGAACAACAGCAACAAAAAGGAAATCAAGAGTAAAAGAGACAATTAGCAAGGATGCTAGAACACAACAATGATTGAGACTATTGCACATAAAAACAGAAGCCAAAATTGGAGCACCTGATGAGCATGTGCAACGAACAGGAACAACGAGCACCGGAAAGAAAAAAAGGAAGGAAAACAAGGAAGTGCCAACAAGCAAGTGCAATTTGAACAAAGAACAAAACAAACCAACGATGGATAAGTGAGAAGGAAATTTCATTGCAGAGAAGAGATTAACAAAGCAGCAAGAAGAAAAGAGAGACGCGGGAAAGCAAAAATTAAACCAACAGTGATGGATTTGTTGAAAGAAGGGACCACTAAACGAAGAAGTGCGAGGTAATCAAAACCAGCAACAAGACAGGAACGTTGAGGACGATAAGGAGAAGCTGAGTAGGAATTTGAAGAAGAGTGCAATGCAAAAAATGAAACCAAATCTAGTATGAATCCAATGTGATGAGACAATGTGGGACAAGCTGCGGTGAGCAAGGAAACAAAAGAGGAGGAGAAAAACAACATCAAAGATCATTGCTGCAATACGGCACAAAGTAAATGCAATCAGTTGTGTAACGATGATTTGTAGTGGAACCATCAATTCAGTAACCCAGAAGAGTAGTAGACAGCGGAAGCGTGAGATAATCAAAAAAGAAGTGTGAACAATCAGTAATAAGGGGGCAGTGTGAGTACAACGTAAATGGGTAGCACATCAATAAAAACCAGAATCTTAGTCAAACCGTTAGCAACTGATCTGAGCAAGGAAGCAATTAGCAAAGAAGAAGAGAACCGACTTGAGGCCAACAGTGGAACTACGAATAAGTGATCAAAATAGAGCTAGTGTGGCAATGTGGAGCTGAAGTCTTCAAGACCTGGCGAGATCAGCAAGTAGCAAGAGGTATGCGAGAAATCAAGAGGTGAACTAGAAACCAATATTTAGAGCAAGATTGCCAGGTGGTATAATCCAACAAAGCGTGTAGATGTGTGCTGGGCAACATTTACCGACACAAAGCGAGTAAAGGAAATTTGTGTGATCTGATCTGGGGTGCGGCAGTAGGGAATCTAGACAGGTGGAAAGAGACGATTACCAACAAACACAGTAGTAGACAGCAGCAAAGAGCAACATTTTAAAAATGAGAATTGAAAGGGCTGCAGTGAACAAGGAAATGCAAGAAGAAAAAAAGAAACATCGACAAAGAGCAAGATTGTGAAATCAGCAAGAAGGATTGAAGCTGTCGATTAAATAGCAAGTAGTGAGAACCAGCTGGAACCAACAACGCTGTAGCAAATTTAGTAAGATCGAAGAGAATGGCGATCAAATCGAAGTAGCACGAGGAGTCGAAGCTTGGAATTGACAAAGAAGAAATTTAGAGCATCAAAAGTGACGTGCTTGAACAAAGGAGAAGGCCAACGATTAGCTGCATTGTAGAAAGACATTAATCACAATGTATCAGGACAAATAAGACAGCAACAATCAGTTTGGAAAAATAAGAACTAAAAGGGGTAGCCAGCTGTAGAAGAAACAGGAGGTGACTATCTATGAGCAACAAGGCGTTGGCAAAAAGGTAGATAGTAGTGAACAACAAAATCAAAATTGAATTTAACTAGGCAAAACAAATTATAAATAAGAAGAAAGTAATGAATGAGTAAGAAGGAGAGGTTTAGAAATAAGAAGCACAGCACAAGGAAGGACAATTTAGAAATACTAAGATCAAGTTTAAGACTATTTGGAAGAATAACTAGGAAACAACTTTTTTGTACTCATAAGATTTGTGTATGGTAGAAAGAAAAAAAATCTATTAACAATTATTAATAAGAGAAACAAGAAGGCTCTCAAGAAGGAGAAATCATCACTTATAGAAGATAAAAAAATAACATGGAATCAAAACAAAATGTTAAAGAAATTTGAATTCGAATCAAAAGTAAAGTTATGCTAATTTATGTGCAAAAAAAGAAATTAAAATATATTCAAGAATGAGATGTAGATATGAATAAATAAACAAAGTGGTGGTATAAATAGAAGTATTTATTATAATAAAATTTGAATTTAATATATATTTATATCTTTTTTGTTAAAAAAATTTATATTATAGAAAGTGGTTAAAAATTTTAATTTAAAAAAAAAATCTTATTTTTAAGAACACATAAATTGAATTCAAAGAGTGTATGTTATTTAAAAAGACTTGCCATCATGGCAAATAGTTAATGCTTAAATACTAAATCTTGTTAATCTTAAGACTTCTATTTAGCTTACTATCCAATTTAATTAAACCTATATAAGTATCTTATTTATACATTAAAATAAGTCTCTTAGTTTTAAAATTCATTTATAAGGTTGTTAGCTAGTCTTTGCAAGAAAATTACTTTAATTTAAATTTGGTTCTTTTTTAGTCTTTGCCTTTGACTAACATACTTTAATATGACTGTTTCAACCAAATTATTTTTTCTTCATCATTTCATATTATTTTAGTTTCCTAAAAAACTAAATAATTTTATAACATTTACTTGACTTGCATCTTTAAAATTTAAAATTTGTTGCTCTAAACTTATCACAACTATATTTAAAAATATGCTTAATGCAAAGAAGTAATCCTTCTTTATATTGATTTTTTTATATGATTACTATTATTTATAAAAGTCACAATAGAATCTTTTAATCTAAAGTCATTAATTTAATAAAATACTTTAGCTTTGAATGCTATTAAAATATATCTTATTTACTTTAGAAATAAGATGTATATTTTATTTTAGAAATAAGATGTATATTTTATTTTATTTGGAAATAAAATCAAGCTTAATTACTAATTATAATTAAGTATTATTAAAGATATAAAGTTTTTAATTATATTTACAAAAATATCAAAATTAAACATTCAATTATATATATTATTATTGATATAATATTTTAAAATTCTTTTATCAATGTTATTAAACTTTGACATCTATTTTTGTCAATTTTTTATAAAGATTTGAGGTTTTTCAATTCTTTTGAAAATAATTTCAAATTTTTATAGCCATTTATTTTTAAGTTAATTAAAAATATAAAATTTTCCAATTCTCTTAGTAATGATTTTAAACTTGAGCATCTAATTATTGTAAGTTTTTTCTATAATGTCAAATTTTTCAATTCTTTTTGTAATAATATTAAATTTGAATATTTATTTATTCCAAGTTTTATTGATGATGTCAAATTTTTTTATTCTTTTGGCAATGATGTTAAATTTAAGCACTCAATAATATGTAAACATGTCAAATATGTGAGTTTTTTAAAATTCTTTTGGCATTGATGTCAAACTTGAGCATCCATTTATATCAATTGTCTTCAAAGATGTAAGGTTTTAAATTTTTTTAGCAATAATATCAAACTAGAATACCAACTACAAAGTATTCTTGTCAAAGATATAAGTCTTTTGATTTCTTATAAAAATGATTTCAAATTTGAGCACTTAGATTTATAAAGTGTTTGTAATAATGAGAGGTCTTCAAATTCTTTTGGCAATGATATCAAACATAAACATCTACTTTTATTAAGTTTTTTCAAAGATGTAAGATTTTCTAATTCTTTTGGCAATGATACCAAATCTAAAAATTCATTTATAACAAGGTCTTTTAAATATTTAAAGTTTTTTAATTCTTTTGGTAATAATTTCAAACTTAAACATCCATTTATAATAAGTTTTTTCTTTAAAAGGTGATAATTTTTTAATTATTTTGGCAATGATTCTAAAATTAAATATCTATTTATATGAAATAAATTTTAAAAAGTAAGTTTTTTAAAATTATTTTGGTAATGATACCAAACTTAAACATCTATTTATATTGAGTTGTTTTAAAGAAGTGAGATTTTTCAATACTTTTGGCAAAGATGTCAAACTTAAATATCCATTTATATAATTTTTTTTTAACGATCTAAGAATCTTTATTTCATTCAAAAATAATATCAAGCTTAAATTTTAATTATAATATAATATTTGTATAAATAAAAAAATTTAAATTTATTTTTACAATAATAGCAAATCTAATTATAATAAATTCTATTAATGATGTGAATTTTTTATATCCTTCTATTAATGATGTCAAACTTAAGTATTGTTTTAAATCAAGATACATCAAAGAACTAAGATTTTCTAAATCTTTTGGCAATAATGTCAAACTTGAGCATCTTCTTAAATTAAATCATGTCAAAGATGTAAGGTTTCTAAATTCTTTTGGAAATGATGTCAAACTTGAGCATGCTATTAAATCAAGCCATATCAAAGATATAAGGTTTCTAAATTCTTTTGGTAATGATATCAAATTTGAACACCAATTTATATCTAAATATTTTAAAGAACTTAGATTTTCTAATTCTTTAAGAAATGATGTCAAATTTAAGTCCTAAATTATTCTTAGATATGTAAAAGACTTAAGAAATTCTAATTTCTTAGGCAATGATGTCAAATTTGAGCACCAACTTAAATAATAATTTTTTAAAGATGTAAGATTTTTTTAAGTTCTTTTAGTAATGATATCAAACTTAAATTATTTATAACAAGATCTATTAAAGACTTGAAATTTCTTAATTCTTTAGATAATGATGTTAAACTTATGCACCATTTTATATCAAGGTTGAATACCTACTTACATCAAAGATTATCAAAGATTTGAGGTTTTTTAATTCATTTGGCAATAATGGCATATTTAAACATTCTTCTATATGAAAGATAGTTAAAGATGTGAGATTGCCTAAACCATTTGGCAATAATGTCAAACTTGAATACCCACTTATATTAAAGGTTGTAAAAGATATGATGTTGTTTAAATTATTTGGCAATAATATCAACCTTGAGCACTTCCATATACAAAAAGTAGTCAAAGATATGAGGTTGTCCAAATTATTGGTAATGATGTCAAATTTAAGCGCTTGCTTATATTAAAGGTAATTAAAGATATAATATTGTCTTATTCATTTGGCAATGATGTCAAGCTTAAATACCTAGTTATATCAAAGGTAGTCAAAGATGTGAAATTATCCAATTTATTTAGCAATGATGTTAAGTTTGAGTACCGACTTATATCAAATTTAGCCAAAGATATGACATTGTATATTTCATTTGGCAATAATATTAAGCTTAAGTACTTGCTTATTTTAAAGCTAATCAAAGATGTAAGATTGCCTAATTCATTTGGCAATGATGTCAAACTTGAGTACTTATTTAATTAAAGCTAGTCAAAGATGTGAGATTACCTAATTCATTTGGTAATGATGTCAAGTTTGAATATCCACCTATGTTAAAGGTTGTCAAAGATGTAAGGTTGTCCAAATCATTTAGCAATAATGTCAAGCTTAAGCACCTTCTTATATGAAAGGTAATCAAAGTTGTAAGGATGTCCAATTCATTTGGCAATGATATCAAGCTTAAACACCTCTTTATATAAAAAATAATCAAAGATGTAAAATTGCCCAATTCATTTAGCAATGATATCAATCTAATGCATCCACTTATTTTAAAGATAGTCAAAGATGTAAGGTTACTCAATTCATTTAGCAACAATGCCAATCTTAAGCAACAAAGGTGGTTAAAAATGTGAAGTTGTTCAATTCATCTGGCAATAATATTAAGTTATAATACTTACTCATATTAAATTTTTTTTAGTAAAATAAGATTTTTTAATGAAGCTATTAATAATTTCAATCTTTTATAATCTCTCAAATTTAGTATTTTTAAATAAATTATATATTCCATTTTATTAGATAACATGTCCAAATTTGAACATCCTTCTAAGTCAAATTCTAATAATGTAGTAATTTCAAAGAAAGAATCTAGAATTATTTCTATAAAGGTATAATTTTTAAATTATAAGATATTTAAATTCTTAAATTTTTTTCAAACATCTTTGTTATATAACATATTTGATATTTTTTCTATTAATTCTTTTTGTAATTTGTATTCACATAATATATATATATATATATATATATATATATAAATATATATAGCAAAAAATATTTAAATTAAGAGAATATTTTATTAATACAAAAAATATACTTAATATTCTTATAACATCTTTTATTGCAAATACACCAATATTACAACTTAGAAATTGAAGTGATGAAAAGCTAGCACTTTTTAATTTATTAAGCATATTCTTGTTTAGGTTATTGTAAAATAATCCTTCCAACTAAAAACCAATACAATTGAACACAAAAAAAATTTAGAATTTTTATAATAGTATTGCACTTAATATAGATGAAAATCTAATAAAAATATAAATTTAATTAATAAATTGATATCTTTACATCAATATACATCTATAAAATATAATAATAATTAGATGATATAAAATTAAAAAATCTTAACCTTTAAATATTTGTTCTTTTCTATTATATATATGCTATTTATATTATAATTAAGTAAATTATATTTTTTGATAATCTATTAAATAGATCTATATTCAAGTTCTATATTTATATGTCCATATATTCTATTTTACTTTTAACAAAATTTCTACCTATGTCTCACAATTGATTATAATCTCTTATAATTCTATTTTTGTTTATTTTTACTAATGATTGATAAATCAGTATATCTAATATAAATTCCATATCTTATTCCAACATGTATTTTTGAGTATTGATCCATAATTGCAATGTTCTTTCTTTTAACATGTCTTGTAGACATATATTATTACAAAAGAAATAACATATATCTAAAAATATATTCTTTTCTTTTACTTTTAAGTTATCAAAGTTTATATTTAATGCATTCTAAATCTTATAGTCACTATTTTTTTCATCACCATCTAACTCTCTCTCAATTTTCAACTTTTGAAAAGCTTTCTCTTAATGTTTCAATCTCTTATTTTTTCTTAAAAATACACCTATAACTTTTTGATTCAATTGTAGGCTATTTCAAGCTCTTATAATTTTTATTTTGACTTTAATAAGTTTGTTAGGTAATTTTTCTTGATGTCCACAAGAATAAGTAATAAACAACTTCAAACTTATTTCTTCAATATTTATTTTACAAATTTTTTTATCACAATGCTTTATTGCTTTTGAATCTTGAGCTATTGTAATCAATATGCTATTATTACTAGTAAATATATCATCTATGAGCACAACATCTTTAATTTGACTTTAGTTCTTTACATTGTCAAAGATTAAAATAGTTTTATTCTTGATTAAATATAATTTCAATATTTCATGAGCTCCTTTTAAATCCCTTGGTTTTGATTCAATTTTAAATTATTCTAAAAATATTACAAGAAGTTGTATAGCAATCACCACCACTTTCAATACACTCAACAAAGCATAAAGCATCATATATGTGCTTTACATCATTCAATATAACTTTTCATATTATGGTCTTGCATATTCCATCTACTCTAATAAAACATAATATCTTCATTTTATTTGCACAATATTATCTTATTTATAATAAATATTGTATTCTTTTTTTTTTTTTTTTTTTCTTTTTTTTTTTTTTGATAAATCATCCTACAACTAAAAATTAAATCATAAATTAATAAAAGATTAAGAATAATAAATATATTATATTTTTATCTATTTTTACTAACTTAGATTTATGATAAGATATCTAACCATCATTATAGTATAAAAAAGTACATACAAATACAAAATCCAATCAATCCAATTATTTCAATACATACTTATCATAATTTTTTATATAGATGTTTTTAATGGCAATATATTGTGTATTTGCTGAAATTCTATATTTTGATGACTAATGTTCTTTAATGCTCCAAAATATGGTGCATTTGCTATATCAATTCTAATTAGAAACTTTTTCTTTAAGAAATTCAATCCTTCACAAATATTTGTAAATTTTGGCCAATGCAAAGGATTCAACTCCCAACACTCTTGGATAAGTTGAATTAAGTCATTATAATTTGAAGGTAAATTTTTTCTTTTATCTTTTTCAATTCTTTCTAATATCTCTTCTATCTTTTAAACATTGTAAAATTAATCTTTATTTAAAAGAATCTTAGAACATACCATTACAAATGAATAAATATTAATTTTAAAAGGATATATTGTCATTATTTGAAATTTATTTTTTAATGCCTTTGAAGCCACATATTTAAGACTACCATAAATATAATTATTCTTTGTGGCTTTTGGATTTTTTCAAACTTTAAGCTTAGACATTCCAAAATCAATCACTTTCACAATAGCTGTTAGGAATGCAAGATAGCAAATCAGCAAAGTAACAATGAAAAGATTACAAAATTAGAATGATTTCCAAACAAAGAATTAGATAGACAAGAACAAAGAACTAGATAATTAACAAGAATAAGGAACTAGATTAATATCAAGAAACAAGGCAACACTTTGAATTGCTCTAAGACTTGTGTTGGTAAGATTGAGGTACACCTTAATCTTGCTTCTTATTTATACTTCAAAGCCTATGTCCTATTGAATCTTATAAGAGTATTTTAAAGATTCTAGAAGACTGAGGAAGATTTTATGAGATTAAGGTAATTTTATGAAGACTAAAGAAGATTCTAGAAGATTTAAGAAGACTATAAGAGATTTTAGGAGATTGAAGACGATTCTAGAAAATTTTAAAAGATTATAGAAGATTATTAAAAGACTAAAGAAGATTCTAAAAGATTTTGGGAGATTCTAAAAAACTATAGAAGATTTTAGAGGACTACAAAAGATTCTAAAAGACTATGGTAGGTTTTAGAAGACTACGAAAAGTTCTAGAATGTAGTGACTTAAAATATATCTGTGACCTCACCTCCTTTTTTAGCGATGAGTTCCATGAGAAGCCAAAGTGATTTGATGATCAAATCACATGCGCAAGAAATCTAGAATTCGTTGGTATTGTAATACATGAAGTCTTGCTTCAGAATGCTCTTGGTTCCTGGTTGTGGAAGATAAAAAGAAAATACACAACAACAAGATCCTAATAACTCTAATAGAATTTTAAATAATTTCTATTGAATCTTAATAATATTAATTAAGCTTTGATCCAATCTTAAAAAAATTATAAAAAGAAGAATAAATGAATCATATATTAATCATAAAAAATAATATATAAAATAATAATATTAAAAAATATTAAAAATAAAAATCTTAAAATCCTAATAAAACCTTGGTTAAATTTTAAGTCAAACTCTTGTCAAATCCTAAGTCAAACCTTAATCAAATCCTAAGTCAAGCCCTGATCAAATCCTAAGTCAAACCTTGGTTAAATCCTAAGTCAAACCTTGGTTAAATCCTAAGTCATACCCTGGTCAAATCCTAAGTCAAATCTTGATCAAATCCTAAGTCAAACCTTGGTTAAATCCTTAGTCAAACCTTGGTCAAATCCTAAGTCAAAATCTAAATCAAATCCTAATCCTAATCAAATCTTAATCAAATCCTAATTAAATATTAAACTCTAAATCCAAATCCTAAATCCTAACCAAACCCTAACCAAGTCCTAAGCAATTCCTAAGGCAATTTTAGAACCTCAATACCTATCAAATAAACCATTGATCTTGATTGAAAATTTATACACATCTTAATAACTAAGATGACAACAAATACATCAAGTTTGAAGAAGATCGAAATTATCAAAAAGAAGGAAAATCTATAAATCTGCTCGGGTATTGGCTAGCCTTCTTCTCCAATCTTGATGCCAATATTTGAGCACCTAAATCTCTTGTTTTCATTGTTCAATTGCTTTCAAATTTCATATCTATGTAGGAAATTAAGTCTTCTATTTGCAAATATAAAATTTCACTCAAATCCAATGAGCAAATTGCTCAAAATTTGCAAAATCCTAACTCACCCTCAAAACCCAATTCTTGAGACCTTAATCCACTTAGACCTCAATTACTTATAATTAAATCATTAAATTAAGCTCAAAATTGTAGCACAAATTAAAAATAATAATACCAACCAACCTACAAAATTTTAATTGTAGATCTATTATAAAACTTTTGTAATTTTCCAAAGCATAAATCCTACTTTATTTCATAAAATCCAAAGTTGTCCAAAACAACCCTGACTTTATAAAGCTCTTACAAAGTTAGTTTTGATCTAAATCACTCCAAATCAAATCTTATGTAAAACTTCTCAAGTTTGCTTTCTAATTCTATTCATTGATCTGCCAAAAAGCTTTTCATCTGCTGTAGGCATGCTATTTTGTGCCTCGGGGTTTGATTTCAATTCAGGTTCATAACTGGCCCTCTTGAAGGTATCAACTCTTAGAAATTTGTGATAATTTTTTTTGAAACCTATTCTCAATTCCTTTTTAAAGATACTTATATTGTTTATTTTTCTAATCTATTTTATTTTGTCTTATTTATGGCTATATAAAGCAATAAGAAATCACTTCTATAAAAGGTAGTATTAACACTTTTTGATTTTTTTCTACCTTCTCTATTATTTATTTTTTTAAGATAATTTTTTCAAATATTCTCATTTGAGCTTTTCTATAATATAACCACTCATTTCTTCTTTCATCTAATGATTATATTACTACATGACATCCACCCCTTCTGAACCTGTGCATCCTCCAGTATGCGCCATTAATTTTTTAATAGATCAATGTATGACATTCTTCATCTTGGTCAAATTCTTGATCTTCAATTTGCTCTTCCTCTCTTATTTCAATAGTCCTATCTTAATAGATTTTATTTTTCATCAAAATATGTACATACTCCTCTTTATTTGAATAACTTGACTCGTTTGCTTGCTATAGGTGATTTCAATTGTGTTCCATCAAATTTCCGTAACAAATATATTCCATTGTCATAGACTTCTATTACAATATATGGTCCAAACCAATGCTTAGAAAATTTTTATAATGTACTATATTGATTGTCTAAACTATTGTCATAGACTAATATCCAATCACCTTCTTCTATTTTCTTGGGCCATAGTTGATGCATTTTATCAAATCTTTCTTTATTCTTTTCTCTTGCTTCTTTCAACCTTCCTATTGTCACTTCAATGTCCTCATGCCTTCTTTCCAATTGTTGAATCCATAATGCTAAAAGCTCCTCTCTGTTAAGATTATCCTTCCAAGGTAATATTCTCTATATAGGCATTATTTTTTCTATTGGCATAATTAGCTTTTGTCCATACATTAATTCAAAAGACATATAAGCAGTCACCGTGCTATGAGTTGTACGATCTGTCCATTTAACAAATGGTAATAGCCTTGGCCATTGATGTACTTTGCCATTGCATGCTTTTACTAACGCCTTAATAATAGGTAAATGTCCACGCTCACTCTTTCCATTACCTTCTGGATTATATGCTGTTGTCAAAGAAAATTTGATTCCCATTCTACCAAAGAGTTTTTTTGCTTATTTTGCATCCAATTCACCTCTATCTGCCGTGATTTTTTTTATACAACCATAGCAACAAATAATGTCTTCCAAGAGAAATCAACATACACTTCAATACTCTTTGTTCTTAATGCTCATCCTTCAATTATATTTGATAAATCTTCACATGCCAGTACCAAATATTTCATTTGTCCAAGTCCCATAGGCATTGCTATTAAATCTACTATCCACTTATAATATAGTGCTAGAGGATAAGTTGGATGTAATTCATTTTGATCTTGAATGTTAGAATAAAATTGAAAAATTTCACATGATCCTATAAAATCAACCACATCTTTATATATGCCTTTCCACCAATATTTTTCTTTCAATTTAGTAAAAGTTGTCCATATTCCTCTATGCCCTATCCACAAATTCTCATGAAATTCCTTGATAATCTTTTGTTGAACTTCCAAATCACATATCATCCATTGTGGTACTTCTTTTCTTCTCTTTGGATGCTTCTATAAATATCTATCATGTAAAAAATATCTATAGGCTTTCTTATAATTTTTTTTTAATTTTTGATATATCCAACCTTCTTGTCGCTTTAATGTACTTAGATACTTTCTAATATCTTGTCATTCACCTTCATGTAAGTCTCTTAAAAATAATTCTAATGGTATATTTAAATATATACCTTCTTCTTTTGATAATGCATTAGTATAGAAATTTGCACTTATATCATCTTTCAAATCAATCATATCTTCTTCATCATAATATCCTTGATAACATATCTGCAACTGAATTATCCCTCCTTGCAATGTGTTTAAACTCTAGATTCAAAGTTTTGATATATGCTATCCACCTTAATATAGTAATATTAGGAATTGAACAACTTGTAATCATGCCCAGTAAAGGCAGACAATCTGTTTTTATAACTGCCAATGTACTAATCAAATACTCCTTTTCATTTTTCATAGCAGTTATTCTATTCTATAATTTTCTTTTAATTTGTACATATGCTCTTTATCTAATATTCAAAATCTTTGCTCCAAACCGTACTACATATCTATTCCCTTATTCATCATCTTGTCCAATTGTCCAACCTATTTCAACTAGACTTGCATCAACTATTAATATTACTGATCTTTCACATTCATAATTCACTTTCTTCAAAGTTGGAGGTGAAGAAAGAAATTCTTTCAATTTTTCGATAATTTTTCTTTGTTCTTCTTTCCATTGAAACCTTTTATTCTTCCTTAGCAATTCATATAATAGATCTGCCATATGTGCAAAATGAAGTATCTATATATGATAGAAAATGCATGCTCCTAAAAATCTTCTGACTTTCGTAGTGTTTACACATTCTTTCATCTTTTTAATAATATCAATCTTTTCAATACTCAGCTTACATCCATATAATCCACACATGTATCCAACAACCAGTATTTCATTTATTCCAAACATAGATTTTATACATGATAAGATTAAGTGTACCTCTTCCAACCGTAATAAAATCTTTTCACAATCCATAATATGATTTGCAACAAATCTTCTACAACCTTTCTAATCCAATGTTTCATCTTTTTCTTCTTCTGCACATATTTTAATTGGAACACCATCTAAGAATGGCATAGTCTTTTCTGATATAAATTCTTTTAATACTTTATTCATTCCATTCATCATATGAGCTACTAAATTAGTAGCCCCTTGAGGCAATATACAAATACTTACCAACTCCAATGGAATCTTCATAGTAGTTAAACTCTATTTTGTAATGCCAATTGAAATTGATCATATCTTGAGTAAAGATTATCCATCAAATAGATTGTTTTTCCAACAAATGCCTTTGCAAAATTCATCTATAATTGAACTTGAATCCATATTTGTAATAGTTACTTTATTTATAGGTTACATGTCTTATATAAATCTCATTATTCTATTTTTCTTTGGTACCATAAATCATTGATTTGAATGAGGTGCCATAGATGGTTCTAAAATATCTATTTCAATCTTTTTATTGAGTAAGTTTATCAACTTATATAAATGTGCTCTTGATATTGGAACTATTTGTAAATTCCATGGTTCATAAAGAATAATAAAAATAACCATAGGTACTATAATATTTGGATCAACACATCCAATTTCATATGCTTCAAATGAAAAATCCTTTTCATATTGTGAAAGCATATTTCTAAAGTATTTTTTTTTACATTTTGTCAAAAATCCTTCACATCCAACTTTTAATCCATCTAATGTAGCATCTATAAATTCATGCCCTATCTTCCTAAGATCTCTCAAATTTGGTTGTATAGATACTCCTCTCATATTTTCTTTATAATTTGATGGTAGTAGCAAAGCTATTGATTTAACCTTTTTTGCCATTGATTTATATTTAGTTTCAATACATATCTCTTGGCGGCTTGAATTTTCTATAAAGTTTTGATTTTCATCATAAAATTCTTTAGAACATATATTAATAACTTTATTAATTCTTTGTAATCCATATTACAATAAATAATTTAATTCTCCTATAATATCCATGAATCCTACTTCTTCAAATACTCTTGATATAAATTCATCCTTAATTAATCTTCCATTTTCTTTCAAATTTTTTTTCATATTTTTAATATAATATTTATTTATTCTTTTTATCCTTTCAATAGTTTTAAAAGATAATATACTATCTTGTTTCAATCCAATAAATCCAATAGGTAATATCATCTTTATTAAATTTAGCAGGAGCATGTCTTGCTCTAATCTATTGCAATCCCGCTTTACAATGGTGTGCGGTAAAAACCCTCAAGGTCTTCAAAATTCTCATTTGATAATGGCTTTTTTCTCAACTTATCATAATTTCTTTTATAATCGACAGAAACAATTAAAAATTAAACTGCTTTTATTCTTAAGGACCATCTTGGCTTCTTATTCTTGTATAGGCTGTACCATCATCCATAACCTTTGTTTCCATTCTTGTGGTAGTAATAAATGGTTGTTCCAATAAAATTGGATATGTAGATGTGAGTCGATTTTCATGTTTCATATGTTTATTGATCTAATTTTTATTAAAAAAATTAAAATTTAATCCAATGTTAGTTTAAAAAGGTGTAGTTACAAGATATGTTGTTAGAAATATTTTTATTTAAATATTAGAAGAAAAAAAAATATGGATTTATAAAATTTTTAAGAGAATTAGTGAGTTAGAATTATTTTTATTAGAGGATGTGGATTTTTACCATTGAGAGTTAAACTTGATAAAGTATGAAAGAATTATGTGAGTTTTTTATAAAATTAGTTGATAGGTATGTAGAAGACCATAGAGCCAATTTTATAAAAGCTTTTATGAAATTGTGTTCGAAAAAATTTAAACAAAAAAAATAAAAAAATAAAAAAAAATAAAAAACTACCAAGCGAGAGTCAAGGAGACCATTGGTAGATAATTTTTGGAGTTAGAAATAAGTAGAAAGGATGAAAAGGGGCATGGTAAAAGAGGATCAGCCCTTTGTATGGTAGAAAAGTTGGTCGTTAGGATAAAAAGTCAAAATGGAGGCCATTTAGGATTCTTCCTTTGACTTTGGAGGCTTGGCGGTTAGGATTTGAAGGGGTGGCTTTGGATGGCCGCCCCTCCTCTTCCTTCACTCTCTCTTTCTCCTTCTTGCTCTAGAATCTCTCTCTCCAAGGAGGAGTGTGTAGATATGTGGAGATGTTTGTAGATGTTTTTCCCTCTTTTAGTCTCTTAGAATATAATTGGGAAGGTTTTGTGTGTATTGGAGTTGAGGTGTGAGACCTCCTCAGCTATTATCAGCCAATAGGCCATGTTTTAATGTTAAATATAAGATTCAATATTTTTTTTCTTATAGATCTCTCTTCTAGCTTTCCATAGCCATTTTTCTTTTGTGATTTGGTGGTGTGTACAAGAAGTTATGAATTTTCAAGAGTGAAGAAGATTTTGAGGTATGGATTCGGGTGGCAGTGACTAGATCTGATCTGGCGTCTTGGGGCTGATGGAGCAAGGTGAGTCTATTATACAAGTTTGATATTTTTCCTTGTAGTACATTAGATCAACTTTCCAGTGGTGTATGGCACGTTCAAATCCGAATTGAATTGAATTAGTTAAGAATTTTCAAAGTCTAGACACATAATTCTAATTTTTCTTGGAGATAAATTGTAAGTGCGGTTCAAGTTGGATGAATGTACTAGTGGATGAATGGATGATGGTCGGTCGGAGGGATGATGGAAGGTTGATAATGATGGATGGATGAAATTAAATATTAGATGAAGATTTTGGATGAATTATATATAATATATATATATATATATATATATATATATATTAGTGCAAATAAATATGTGAACATAACTATTAAGAACTACCTTACCTATATGTAAGTGAAGTTAATCCACTTGACTACTGAACATAATTAAAGGTGAGTGAACTTGATTTATATAAATGGTGCGTTTGTCAGGAGCCAACTTTGAGGTTGATGCTTAGGATTAGTAGTTCATATTTTATTTTGTATGAAGTTCTGTGGAAGTATTTTGTATGTGATTTTTAAATTAATTGGAAGAGAGCAGAGAGTCATGGAGCGAGAGCTAGTGCGGAAGTGAAGCATTAGTTGGGATCCTATTGGAAGGAGCGGGAGAAGGTGAGTTACTAAAAAACTTGACTTCGGCGATTAGATAGAATCCTTCACCACCTTGAAATACCTTGACCTATGCGTTAGTAGGGAGTTAGAATAAAAAGCTCGTATAGACATTATGAGTAAAATATTAACGTGTAGGGGCATGGAGATTGCATAGAGATTGCATTGTGAAAATAGAATATACAATGTACCTCTACAGATTGCATATATCTATCCAATTGGTTGAATAAATGAAAAGGAATAATTTTGTAACGTACTTCTTATTGTTGCTCACACAATGGATAATTCTTTAGTTGGTTGCCAATTTGGAATGGTAGGATGATTCCTCGGATTCCACTTTGACATTCAACAAAGGTTAGCCCCACGTTGTCGTGGTGAGAGTCTTAGCCCTAAGAAACATTGGGTCTTTTGTGCCTCTAGTTTCTTAAGTACAAGATGAGATTCATAAAAGTTCATAAAATTGAAGAATTTATATAAAAAACATACTTTATTAACCCTAACATATTCTGCCTTTAGAGACTTGCCTCCAATTTTGATCATAAATCCTAGGATATCATATCACTTGAAGCGAAATTTGGATATAAGATACTTAAGGGAGTAAGAAAGCAAATCCCAAAAACATTTTGATCATAGCTATTGTGGTTAGGGAGAACCACGTTGTCAAAGTTATCCCTTCTTGCAGCCTTCAATTCTGGACCCCCTTTGCTTCACACCTTCATTGCTCTTCATTAAAGAAGACCTAAGTACTGAAATTTGGTAGGCTCATAGCTTGTCTTATTTTGTAAACACCCTCTAGATATTGCTCCAAAAGTCTTCTCCAAACTTGAGTTATAGGTTCCATCCTTCTTTAATTTTGCTTTCTAACAACTCTAGATCCGATCACAATTTTCCTCATAACTCCTCGAATATAACTTCAACAACAATCAATTTCTTACATAACTTAAGAGACTCATATATCTACAAATCCCAATATAATTTACTCAAAATACTACTCTAATTACAAAGATATGTTTCCTCAAACTTCACTGATTTGGAGATAGACCCCTATCTTTTTGAAAGAGCATAACATTTTATTTATAAGACTAATCAGTATCAAACTTATACTCATCTCTTCCTTAACTTACATAGATCATGTCTATCAAATTTCATATTCAAATTTGTCTCCTAACTCCCTTTATATCCAAAAAAAACCCACACACATGCACTGCCTATACAAACCCTCAACCCTGCCTTCACTCTATTTCTCTTTTTATTCAAACCAGTTACAATTTCACTCATAACTCTTTGCTCACAAGTCATATTGACTTGAGATTTTGATACAAAGTAGTTAACTCTATAAAGAACAAAAATCCAACAAATTTCGCTACTAAAGTCTAAGTGGTTCTCAAGAGCCAAGGTCCAAAATTTTGTAACCCTCACTGCCTTAGTCTTAAATACCTGCAACTTTCACGACTCATATCTCCCTTGATACTTAATCAATAGATATGAGAATTTTCTCTATGAGTTTCTTATCTTATTTACTACAAACCTACAAAAAAAATTGTACTTAAGATCCTCCTCAATCTTCCTCTATACACAAAAATATATACTGCCTATCAAAAAAATCCTATGCCTTCCAAAAAAACTCTCCCCCTTCTCTCTCACGACCCTTCCTTCTCATCTCCCTCCTAGTCTTCCTTATCTTCTTGGTCAAAAAGACCTCTTAGCCCATGTGTTTTCTACTTCCTCAACCTTTTCTTTTGGACTAACTTGAAGAAATTTCAATTTTCAAGGTAAATTTCTATTATATCTTCTTACTCCTAATTTTCTATCAACCTTTCTTCTAATCTTAATCTTTTTATTTTAATAAATTCTTTTATATTTTTCACACTATATTTTAATTTACAACATGATAACATGAAGCTTGTTTTATATGGCAGTAGAATGAGGAAGGCATAGAGGTGATATTTTAGCCCAAATTGGACACTGTCTTTTGTCGTTTACTCTCCCTGTGAGAGAGATTGAAAATCAAAGTGCGCTTGCAGGTTTTTGTTAAGTGACCTCTTTAATCTTTTATTTAAAGAAGTAGAAATTAAAAATAGAGGGAAGGATGGATTGTAATATGTGGAGAATGGTATGAGATTCGTTAAAAATGATTAGATGAACGCTTGAACCCGATCAAAGAAATCAGAGTTGATCCTAATTGGAGATAACATCGAGAAACGAGGCTTGAAAAAAAAGTGGAAAAAATAAGGTGCGGCAAAAAAAACTTTAGGAGAATCCAGTAGGATAGTAAAAAAAGAAGACCACGTAGAATTTTAAGAGATGATTACTGTAACAATAGTTAAATTCAAAATGGTGATTAAAGAGAGTAATCAAGGATAAGGAGGTGAAGAACCACCATTGGAAAGATCTACTAGAGCATTAGAGTTAGATTCATTTTCAGCCTTTGAGATAATGGATAATAGGCAAATTTTAAAAAAATCAATTAATACGAAACCTAAAGTAGATATAGTTTTTTAAAAAATGGCTCAAAGACCACCAATTGATCCATTGGTGATGCCACGAGGCTTATCCATTGTGGTGATGAGATGCTTAGCTGCAACAAATATTTCTACACATCTACCAAAGTTTTATAGCACAAAAGATGAAGATCCATCCTTGCACATGGAGCGGTACATTGAAATTTTAACCACTTCATTAATTACCAATCCAGGTTACTATTTGATCTGGTTTCCTACTACGTTACACGGAGAGGCATATGAATGGTACTGTAATTACCCAAAGGGATATTTTAAAGAATAGCCACAATTACAAGGGGAGTTTTTAAATCATTTCCGACCAGAGGTAGGACATAGTATAGCACTAAGGGCGGTATCAATAGTGAAGCAAGGATGAGATGAAGATGTCTCCTCTTATATTCAAATATTTGAGTTGATTTGCATCTAATTTGTAGGAAATATGCTCAACGATGACACCTTGAAGCAATTCTTTATTCAAGGATTTTTTCAAGGATCTACAATTAAAAGTATATTGGAACAAAATCCTAGGACTTTAGAGGAAGTCAAGAAAGTGACAAGGGAAGTAGATGCTATAGAAAAAAATTATGAGCGGCTATGGAAGAAGGAAGATGAGGTGATTCTGCAATTTATTCCTATCAGGCCGCGTATATTAGAATTGAAAGAGAGTTATTAAGGTTCTAACTCCAATCTTTCAATAGTCAGATTGAGTCAATCACTCATGCTACTAGCAATATGAGAACCAACACCTCTATCTGCTTTACATGTTCCAAACTTAGAGAAGAAGGTAGAGGATATGGAAAAGAGAATACGGACAAACCAGGAAGGGTTTCAAGAAGCCATTTTAAAGCAGATGCAGACTTTGATTGAACAAATGATATGTGCTGCAAGGAACAAAGACCCTAATCTACCACCACCTCAAATAGAATTTGGAAGCCACACTTCAGGAATATGGTGTACACATTGCAGGTAGAATGGCCATTCTTCTCAATTTTGTAGAGTTGGACCACCACTGATTGTTTGTAGGCAGGATTATCAAAATTTTCAAGAACCTCCTAGATATGGCAAACAATCAAATGCAAATTTTAGACAAGGTGGTTATCAAAGTGGACCACAAGGACTAAGAGGAAATAGACCATGGAATGAATATCATCAATTTTGTAGAAGGTGGCATGTACGTGGACAATGTTGGTCAAAGAACCAACAATTTAGATGTAATAATTGGGGGAGAAACCATGCTTCAGATGAATGAAGATAACCCGATAAGATTATACTATTATCAAATCTGATAGTGAATCCTCAAGAACAGGCTCAAGAGAATATAAGAGATCAACATAGACCATGGAAGAATCAAAGAGAGATGAAACCATCAAATCTCTATTATAATTACAAAGAGTCCAAACAAACACATCAACCACTTGCAAGGTTGCAGACTCAAGGAGGATATATATCTTTAAATCCAAGCAGATAAGTGAACCAAAGGCAAGATCATGGTGATAAAATGGGGATGATGAATCAAAAACTAGGGACTTCAAGCAACCAAGATGTGAAAGTAGTGAAGGTACAGGCTGAAACTAAAGAGGGTAGTTTAATATCTTCCAATTCAGTTTTGATTATTCAATTGGATAATAGACTATCCAAAATAAACTTAATCACACACACAATAAAAATCCAAGGAGAGACTTTAAGACCTCAGATGCCTGCATTAGCAGTGATGACTAGAGCTAGAGCAACATTACAACCTTTAGAGGTAGTGGCAGAATCAGAAGATAGTTTATTGGAGGGACAATCTAATTTTACAGAGTTGAAGAAGGCCATAAGAGAAGCAGTGAAAGAAACCAAGGAATTAGATGGTTAGCCATTGCATGTGGAAGATTTTGACACCGAGATGGCATTTGGAGGTGGAGAAGGTAGTGAAAAAGAGTTAGAGAAGGAAGAATGAAAAGGTCCTAGAATACTGTTGAAAGAGTTCAGAACCATGGAGCGGAAAGAGAGGACTACAAAGTCTAAACCATATGATTTATGGGAGGACCTCAAGAAATTTAAAGTGGATATTATAATTGGACAATTTTTGGAAATTTCACCTGTCGTAAGAAAGGCATTGAAGGATGGATTGCCAATTGTGATGAGAGCAAAGAAACCAAGGAAGAAAACTATAGCTAGGCTATAACCTTTAAATATACTATTTGATATGAAATTAGCAGAGATAGAAGTAATCATAGTGGACAAGGTGGTATCCAATACCTTAGTAGATAGAAAAAGCGGTTTGAATATCATGCCATTGCATACAATCGAGAAGTTGGGATTAAGTTTAATAGGACCTTCACCTTTTGTAATTAATATGGAAAATCAAAGTGCAGCAAAGCCGATAGGGCAAATACAAAACTGCAAGATTATCACTGGTGGCAAAGAGTATCTTTTGACCTTTCATGTGATTCATATGTGTACTGATAAGGATTCATTTTCATTGCTCTTAGGACATCCATGGTTGAGAATGACTAATACTATTGTGAATTGGGAAGGAGAGCAACCTAGGATTATATATGGAACTAGTGACAATCAGATGCATGTCTTGATTAAACCTATGAGAATAGTAGGAGGCAACAAAGAATCATCGTTGGAAGAAGAAGAGGAAGAATCGCAAGTAAAAAAAGATAAAGAGCTAGTAGGAGATGTTTTAGGAAGAAATATGGATCAAGGTGTTGGTTTGGAATCGTTAGAATATTTAGAACCTAATTTATATTACTGAAAAGACGATAGAAAATATGAGCACTGGTTAAGAGAACATCTAGATTCATCTGCAGATAGGGAAGAAAGAGTAAACATGATGGATGCTGTTGAGGAAAAAAATAGATTAAGACTTATAATGGACGACAAAATAGAAGAAAAAGTGCAATCCATGGATGTGAAATTTATAAAGTTAGAAATATTGGATGAAGAGAAAACACTAGAAGATCTTTTATAATTCAAGACCAATTTAGATGGATAATTAATTCAAAGGGAATTATAGATATACAACAAGTCAGTGTAGAAGAACAAAGATGTGCATGCCTTACAAATGAATTTGGGAATTGAAGAGTTGACAAAGACAAAGTCAAGTATATTACCTCAAGTATGTGTTAAAAAATCAAGGAATGTTATTGGTTGTGTACAACCTATGAAACGGATAGAGAAGAAGTATGATGAATTATTTGTATGCACGAACCATGAGAAACTAAATGCACGTGACAAACAAGATCAAACTCTTTCATTATTTATTTCAAGTATGTTTATCAAAGTGATAAGTCATGAGCGTTATACTTCCAAAAATCCTGTTAATTGACAAGAAGTATAAGAAATGTATACTCCAACCTAGAATGATAGTTTTGCTAAAAGACCCTAGAAAACTTGATTTTCTTAGTAAATTTGACGCAGTTTAGCTTAGACCATATATTATTCATGAAGTATTTTTAAACAATTTTGTGCAATTAGAGATGTTAAATGGAGAATCATTTCCTATACATACTTCAAGAAGTCGGTGCAAGGAATACAAGATTTAACTTGTAAACTTGTAACAAGAGTAAATTTCTTATAAAGAAAAATGGGTCAATATATGTGTGGCAACATAGGTCCAAGTCATCCGCCTGTGGATGTGAGAAGTAGAAAGAAACTAATCTTTAGGTCTAAACTGACCCAAGTTTGACTCCTGTTGGTTAAATAGACCGGTGCTATCAACAATTGAGCTAGTGGTAAAGCAAGAATTATCTATAAGACAGATATAGAGAAGACTTTCTTCCGCATGTGTACGGAGATCATTCTCATTTATTAGTATGCATGCTTCCATGTTGGTATCAAGTGATTTTAATCACTTGATGGTATGAAACAAATGAAAAGAATGAGCAAGAGATTGTCAATTCATCCCTTGATGGTTACCAATTATGTGAGCTGACTTTCATGTCTCACATGTTTATTGATCTAATTTTTATTAAAAAAATTAAAATTTAATCCAATGTTAGTTTAAAAAGGTGTAGTTACAAGATATGTTGTTAGAAATATTTTCATTTAAATATTAGAAGAAAAAAAAATATGGATTTATAAAAATTTTAAGAGAATTAGTGAGTTAGAATTATTTTTATTAGAGGATGTGGATTTTTACCATTGAGAGTTAAACTTGATAAAGTATGAAAGAATTATGTGAGTTTTTTATAAAATTAGTTGATAGGTATGTAGAAGACCATAGAGCCAATTTTATAAAAGCTTTTATGAAATTGTGTTCGAAAAAATTTAAACAAAAAAAATAAAAAAATAAAAAAAAATAAAAACTACCAAGCGAGAGTCAAGGAGACCATTGGTAGATAATTTTTGGAGTTAGAAATAAGTAGAAAGGATGAAAAGGGGCATGGTAAAAGAGGATCAGCCCTTTGTATGGTAGAAAAGTTGGTCGTTAGGATAAAAAGTCAAAATGGAGGCCATTTAGGATTCTTCCTTTGACTTTGGAGGCTTGGCGGTTAGGATTTGAAGGGGTGGCTTTGGATGGCCGCCCCTCCTCTTCCTTCACTCTCTCTTTCTCCTTCTTGCTCTAGAATCTCTCTCTCCAAGGAGGAGTGTGTAGATATGTGGAGATGTTTGTAGATGTTTTTCCCTCTTTTAGTCTCTTAGAATATAATTGGGAAGGTTTTGTGTGTATTGGAGTTGAGGTGTGAGACCTCCTCAGCTATTATCAGCCAATAGGCCATGTTTTAATGTTAAATATAAGATTCAATATTTTTTTTCTTATAGATCTCTCTTCTAGCTTTCCATAGCCATTTTTCTTTTGTGATTTGGTGGTGTGTACAAGAAGTTATGAATTTTCAAGAGTGAAGAAGATTTTGAGGTATGGATTCGGGTGGCAGTGACTAGATCTGATCTGGCGTCTTGGGGCTGATGGAGCAAGGTGAGTCTATTATACAAGTTTGATATTTTTCCTTGTAGTACATTAGATCAACTTTCCAGTGGTGTATGGCACGTTCAAATCCGAATTGAATTGAATTAGTTAAGAATTTTCAAAGTCTAGACACATAATTCTAATTTTTCTTGGAGATAAATTGTAAGTGCGGTTCAAGTTGGATGAATGTACTAGTGGATGAATGGATGATGGTCGGTCGGAGGGATGATGGAAGGTTGATAATGATGGATGGATGAAATTAAATATTGGATGAAGGTTTTGCATGAAAAAACTAAAAATAAATGAATGTTATAGGATGAATGAAAATTAATAAATTGGATGAAAAAAATAGATGAATAAATATCACAAAACTTTGAGGTCTCATAACTTTTGTAATTCTTAACTGTTTTGCATGAATTTTATGTCTATGGAAAGCTCTTAAGATGTAGTAATGGAATATATATGGTAAAGTCAGTTAAAGGGTCTAAGGGTGCTGTTTTAGCCTTTAATGAAGTAAAAATCCATTGCTTGGAGTTTAGTGAGATGACTTGTGTGTAATGAATTGCATAATATATATATATATATATATATATATATATGTATATATATATATATATATATATATATATTAATGTAAATAAATATATGAACATAACTATTAAGAATTATCTTACTTACATATAAGTGAAGTAAATCCACTTGACTATTGAACGTAATTAAAGGTGGATGAACTTGATTTACAATAGACATATCTTATACAAAGAAATGTTATTCATGAATGACATCACCTATCATCACCTTTATATTTGGACAAGCTCCATACAATTCTTGCTTTGAATTATTTGTTGATCTTATCATCCATCCATGTTCACTATCAATTGGCCATTTTTCTTTTTTACATAATTCTTTTGATATCAAGTTGATTTCAGAACCATAATCAATTAGTGCTACAATCAGCTCTTCTAATTCTCTTAATTTTATTAAAATTTCCATTATAGCTCTTGTCCAAAGACTTCGAGAATAATGACTAGAAGCTTGAATACTATCTTCTTTATCTATGAATTTAACTCGAGAAATATCTCCAATCAATTGCATTTCAATTTCTTCATCTTTATTGCTTTCTGTTGTCTTTATATCTTGTATATTTGATATTATAATATCACCAATAGATTGTTGTTTTCTTTTTATTGTATCAATAATAACTTCATGAAACTTCTATTTTGAAATTCTTAAAATCTCACCAATTGTAAACTCAACCTTTCCACTTAAAATCTACTCTTCCAATACCTTCTTCAAATTGATAGCAGCCTCAATATCTGATTGTAATTTATAAGCAGAGGCCTTTCCCTTCTCTTTTACAAAATCTCTTTTTTTTATAGGAACATTCTTCATTGTCTCTTCATGCATAGGATTTTTTTGTTATCGTGTTTTTTTTCCTTTTGTAGTCTTTTTTTATGGCCTTTTATTATTCTCATTTCTTCTTCTTTTTTCTTCTATTAATACATCATATTGACTCCTTGCAATATGAGCATGTACCAATAATCTATCTATTGGATTATTCCATCCAATAATTTATTGAATGTCATTGCCAACGCGTTTTAAATCATCTTTGATAAATTTTTCTCTTTCAGCATAACTCATTGCACTTATCCACAAAGAACTAGATTCTCTTGGAAGTTCAAGATTTATATTTTAACACTTGCCTTGATTTGCTTCCACCCAATATGTTGACACTTCATTGTTTGAGATTTTAAATGATTTTCTTACAAGTACCTTCATTCTTCCTTTATCAAAGTTTGTCTCTAATTTTTTTCCACTCTCTTTTAAATGTATCATACCATCTTTGAAAAAAAAAAACTCTTTTGCATAGTGCCTCTATAAAATCTTCACACTTCCTTCTTAAATGATCCATGCTATTATACCACATGCACCTATGTATTATACCATCCATTTGTCCAAATTTTTGTCTTATTGATATTTTTGATGATTGGCCCTTTTTTTCAAGTTTTGTAAATTTTATTTGCAAATCTCTCATTTCTTGTATGATTTCATCAATGTCCATTTCTTCTTTCTTTGATGTTGCCATTGAAGGTTGAATCATAGGTGTAGGATGGTTAGTAGGCAATTTTACTTTAGAAGCTTGCAATGGTCTTTAAATACCCATCCTATCTTTTTTCTTTTCTCTTTTTTCAAGTAATCCTATTGCTTCTTCCACTTCCTTTCAATTTAATGTCAATCCTTCTTCTTCTTTTTTATCTTCAAGTAAAATTTCCAACTTCTCTTGCAACTCTCCATCAGCCACTTGAAGAAAAAGCTCCACTTTGCTTGGATCTAGTAATAGCTTCTCTTTCTTTGATAAATGGAAATATTATCTTTCAAACTCCTTCAATAATTTTGTTGCTTGAAGATCCTTCTTAGGCCTTTTAATCTATCTAAAAAATATCTTTTTTGTAACCTAATCACTCTCTTCAAAAAAATACTCACCTTTTAATGCTTGAAAAAAAAATTTCCATGAACCACCAAATTGTTCTATAATAGACTTCACGTAACTTCTTATCTTTGATACAATAGCCAGTTCAAATAATTGAACCATCTCTTTCTTAGAAACATGCTTCAATTCCATTTCCTTAAGATAACACCTTAAATATTTTGTAATATTCTTCCCTTTAAACTGATCGATCTTGTCTATGACTGCCTATAATGCCTTATTTGTCATACCTTCTTTGCGATCGTTTATCTGTTATTGTTGTATGAATAAAGCAAATGCTTCAAACATGCTTGTAGAGTTAGGATCAAAATACATACCTTGTCCTCCTTTACTACCTCCACTTATTACTCTACTTGCAACTCTACTAGAAGCTCTAATTGATGCACCTTCTATAATTCCTCCTTCAACTCTCTTGCCTTCCTTCTCTATAAGTCAAATAAATCAAAAAAATTCCAATAATCTTCTATTTCAAGCTTTCACGTCGGGTTCATCAAATTATGTCGTAATATGTGAAGTCTTGCTTGAGAATGCTCCGAGCACTTGTCTGTAGAAGATTAAAAAAAAAAAAAAAAAAAAAAAAAAAAATACACAACAATAAGATCTTAACAATTTTAATAGAATTCTAAATAACTTCCATTAAATCTTAACAATATTAATTAAGCTTTGATCCAATCTTAAAGAAATTACAAAAAAATATATAAATAAAAAATGAATCATATATTAATCATAAAAAAATAATATATTATAAAAATAATTATTTTATAAAATATTAAAAATAGAAATCTTAAAATCTTAATAAAACCTTGATCAAATCTTAAGTCAAACCTTGGTCAAATCCTAAGTCAAACCTTGATCAAATCCTAAATCAAGCCCTGATCAAATCCTAAGTGAAACCTTGATTAAATCCTAAGTCATACCTTGGTCAAATCCTAATTCAAATCCTGATCAAACTCTAAGTCAAATCCTAATCAAATCCTAAGTCAAACCTTGATCAAATCCTAAGTCAAACTTTGATTAAATCCTCAGTCAAACCTTGGTCAAATCCTAAGTCAAAATCTAAATCAAATCCTAATTCTAATCAAATCCTAATCAAATCCTAATCAAATACTAAATCCTAAATTCAAATCCTAATTAAATCCTAATCAAATCCTAATTCTAATGAAATCCTAATCAAATCCTAATCAAACCTTAATCCTAATCAAACCCTATTCAAACCTTAACCCTAATCAAATCCTAATCAAATCCTAATCAAATACTAAATCTTAAATCTAAATTCTAATTAAACCTTGGTCAAATCCTAATCCTAATAAAATCCTAATTAAATCCTAATCAAATACTAAATTCTAAATCCAAACCCTAAATCCTAACCAAATCCTAACCAAATCCTAAGCAATTCCTAAGGCAGTTTTAAAATCTTAATAACTATCAAATAAACTACTGATCTTGATTGAAAATTTACACACGCCTTAATAACTAAGTTGACAACAAACACATCAAGTTTGAAGAAGATCAAACTTATCAAAAAGAAGAAAAACCTATAAATCTGCTCGAATATCGGCCAGCCTCCTTCTTCAATCTTGATGTCAATATTCTAGCACCTAAACCTCTTGTTTTCATTATTCAATTGCTTTCAAATTTCATATCTATGTAGGAAATTAAGTCTTCTATCTGCAAACATAAATTTTCATTCAAATCCAACTAGCAAATTGCTCAAAATTTATAAAATCCTAACTGACCTTCAAAATCCAATTCCCAAGTCCTTAACCCATATAGACCTCAATTATTTATAATTGAACTGTTAGATTAAGCTCAAAGTTATAGCACAAATTGAAAATAATAATAATACCAACTAACTTACAAAATTTTAGTTGTAGATCTACTATAAAACTTTTGTAATTGCCTAAAGCATAAATCCTATTTTATTTCAAAAAATTCAAAGTTGTCTAAAATAACTCTAATTTTACAAAGTTCTTACAAAGTTAGTTTTGGTCCAAATCACTCCAATTTAAATCCTATGCAAAACTTCTCAAGTTTGCTTTCTAAATCTATTCTTTGATCTATCAAAAAGCTTTTCATCTGCCATAAAAATACTGTTTTGTGCCTTGGGATCTGATTTCAATCTAGGTTCATAACTGACCCTCTTTAGATATCAACTCTTAGAAATTTGTGGTAAAATTTTTTGAAACCTATTTTTAACTCCTTTTTAAAGATACCTATATTATTTGTTTTTCTAATCTACTTTATTTTGTCTTATTTATGGCCATACAAAGCAATTAGAAGTCACTTCTATAAAAGGCAATATTAATACCTTTTGATTTTTTTCTACCTCCTTTTCTATTATTTATTTTTTTAAGATAATTTTTTCAAATCTTCTCATTTGAGCTTTTCTATAATATAACCACTCTTTTCTTCTTTCACCTAATGGTCATATTACTACATGACATCGGAATTAAAAAGCAACATATTCCGTCTTTTGTTTATTGGTTACCAATTCAATAATACCCTTAAAGAAGCATGGTTGATCTCTATATTTAACCTTTGTTGTACTAATATCCCATCCAAAAATCTGCTCTTCGTTGTAACCTTCAAAACATCCTCTAAACATAACTTTTGATCCACCTAGAGTCACCTTTCCAATTTCAAGGAATATTCTTAAAGCTTGAGCATTTAAATCAAGATTTTTGTAATAAGGCCGTATCTTCAAAGACTCCAAATATGGCCTTATTTGACATTAGAATACTCCTTCTTTGTCTTGTTTATATTCTTCAAATTCAACAGATTGTGAAAGTTACAATGGTTCATCAGCTACTTGTGTAATAGAAGAGTCTTTTGAATCTTGTTCCTACAATTCCCTTGAAATGCAAAAATTTGACACGGTAACTATTAAGCTTCTAGCAAGATCTATTCTATCTTAGAAAAAATGACTATATCAAATGAAGGTCTTAGCATGGCTCTTTCCTTTTTATATTGGTCTTTTGTTATTACTAAAAAAATCATCATGTAGAAGCCAAGAGATATTAGTATCCACAAAATCTTCAATGATAATTGAATCTAGGTTTTTTAGGATAATGTTGATGGAATTCGTAAACTTTTTTAGGTGCATTTTTAAGATTATCTGAAGGTTCTTACGTTCTTTTGCTAACTCCATATCCCTTCTAATGAATGAAACATTCCAATCATCCATGTTTTATACGATGTCATATTGTAACACGTTTATGTGGTGAAAAACATAAATAAGAATAATTTTTATTTAATATTCAATTATCTTACTTCAATAGGAACTCAAGATACTTAAAAAAGATTTAAAAAAGCCTCCTAGATTATTTTCTTATTTTAATAGCTAATAGATAAAAGTTAGTTATTGAAATTTTCTTCTAGATTTTAGAAATTCTTTCACTATTTTTAAAAAGCTATAAGTTAATAAAAATAGGATAGAGGAGGTAAATAGTTAAAATAGTTGATACTAAGATTAAATTGAAGATAGGATCAAACTTAAAAATCCTTAGAATAAGTTGGATTGATATCCAAGGATCGACCGTTGTCATGATGAGAGTCTTAGCCCTAAGAAACACTAGGTCTTTTGTGCCTCTAGTTTCTTAAGTGCAAGATGAGATTCATAAAGTTCATAAAATTGAAGAATTTACATAAAATCATACTTTAGTAACCCTAACATATTCTGCCTTTAGAAACTTGCCCTCAAATTTGGCCATAAATCCTAGGATATCACATCAATTGAAGCGAAATTTTGATACAAAGTACTTAAGGAAGTAAAGAAGCAAATCCCATAAATCTTTTGATTATAGCTAATGTGGTTAGAGAGAACCATGTTGTCAAAGTAATCCCTCCATGTTGCCTTTGATTCTAGACCCCCTTTTCTTCACACCTTCATTGCTCCTCATTAACAAAAACATAAGTATTAAAATTTGATAGACTTATTGCTTGCTTTATGTTGTAAACATCTTCCAATTTTTGCTCCAAAATTCCTCTTTGAACTAGAGTTATAGACTTTGCCCTTCTCCTTTAATTCTATCTTCTAACAACTCTAGATCTGACCACAAATTTCCTCATAATTCTTTAAACATAACTCCAATAGCAATCAATTTTTTACAAAACTTAATGGACTCATATATCTACAAATCCCAATAAATTTTACTCAAAATTCTACTCTGATCACAAAGATATGCTCCCTCAAACTTCACTGACTTGGAGATAGACCCCTATCACTTTGAAAGAGTATAACATTTTATTCATAAGACAAATGAATATCAAAATTACTCTCATCTCTTTCCTAACTTGCTTAAATTATGTCTATCAAATTTCACACTCAAATTCATCTCCTAACTCCATTTATATCCAAAAAACCCACACATACACACTGTCCATACAAACCCCAATTCTGCCTTCACTCTATTTCTCTTTTCACCTACACCCGGTTACAATTTCACTCATAACTCTTTGCTCAAAGATCATATTGACTTAAGATTTTGATTCAAAGTAGTAAACTCTATAAGGAACAAAACCCCAACAAATTTCGCCTCTAAAGTCCAAATGGTTCTCAAGAGCCGAGGCCCGAAATTTAGTAACCCTCACTGCCCTAGTCTTAAACACCTGCAACTTTGACGACTCATATCTCTCTTGATACTTAACCAAAAGACATGAAAATTATTTTTATATGTTTCTTATCTTGTCTACTACAAACCCACAAAAAATTGCACTTAAAATCCTCTCTAAGCTTCTTCTACACACAAAAACGTATACTGCCTATCAAAAAGAAATCCTATCTCTCCAAAAGAACCTCCTCTTCTTCTTCACGACCCCTTCTTGTCATCCCGGCCTGGTCTTCCTTCTTCCCTTGGTCAAAGAGACACCTCAGCCATGTCTTTCCACCTCTTCAATCCTTTCTTTTGGATTAATTTGAAGGAATCTCACTTTTTGAGGTAAATTTCTATTCTATCTTCTTACTACCATTTTTCTACCAACTTCTCTTCTAATTTCAGCCCACAACATTTAAATTTAGATCTAAGATAGAAGAGAATAAAGATAAAGTAGATCTAAGATAAAATAGAAGAAAATCTAATAAGTAGAAAGAAACAATTTAGATTAGATTAGAGATAAAAAAGAAAGAACTACATTCTACATTGCCAAGTCAAAGAAGCTTGTGTGGTTAAGTTCTTAGCTACTTTGGAGCTGACATGGATTCAAATCCACTTAACTTCACTGTAGAAATCCTTGGCTTTATGACTTAGTACTGCTAGTGAAAATTTCAGCAAGAAATTAGTAGTTTGGCCTACCTATCATCCCTGAGCTTGTGATAAATATTATAACCCCCAAGATAATGTAGTTATAACCACAACTCCTTTTTTTTTTCATCCTCTCTTCTTCTAACCTTAATCTTTTTATTTTAAAAAATTCCTTTATATCTTTCACACTATGTTTTAATTTACAATGTGACACCATGTATGAGACAGGGTCGAAACTAGACCTCTAGCCACAAAAATGGCCATGAAGAGTAGGATATCGAATCATTTGGAGATCAGCAATTGAGATTGGATAGTTAATTTCAAGCTTGTTCTAAAGACATTAGGCTTGTTTTTTTAGGATTTGAAAAGACTTAGCAATTGCTATCTAAAGATAAAATTTATATGGGGAGTTAAATTTTTATGCAGTAATGCTAGGACTAGTACTTTCAACTATTGTGTGTAATTGAAGTGACATCTATAATTGAAAATTTGTCATTATGTGGATGATTAAGTATGCTAATATTGAATAAAAATTTGTAATAATCTAATAATTTAATCAAAATTTATGTGATCTTTAGTATAAAGAGGTACCAAAAATTGGCAATTTAGGATTGTTTAGGATTTTTGCGATATTTAAAGATCTATTAGTTAAATCAAGGTGAGATTTGGCATAATATTAGAAGACTTAAAAGACAAGCTACATATTAATTTTTACTTGAAATTAATAGTTGAAGAAGGAAATATTGCTATTAGAATATCTACATCAACTTCCAAGTTGGTGGCCAAGTGACATTAGTGTGGTTTTTGGTTAATTTTTAATAATCTGGAAGTTGAATTAGGCTGAAACTTTCTAAACATATAAAAGACTTATATTTATATTTATATATAAAATTTTATACTAAGTTGATGGTCAAATTAAAATATATAGCTTACTGGAATTTACTAACTAAGGTTAAGACTTGCAAAGAGAAATCTAAGTTACTTGATTGTAACAAGTAATAAAACAATTGGGATTTATATGTAGATGAAGCTATTAAGAAGAGTGTTTTTAAGCACTTTGTATTGACTTAAGCACTCTCATATTGATATTCAAATCATATTCTTTTTATATGAATGAAACTTGTTAAGGATTCTTGGATATATGTGAACCGCAACTTCATCCTCTATAATAAGATGCTTGGCGCATTTTCAAACAAGACAACATGTAATATGACAATATGAATCTAATATTTCATCTACTTTATATTCTAACTCTTCATTGACTTCAACCAAGATTGGTGGTGGAAGAATTCTTCCAACAATACTTGATTTATAATAGGTTTTTAGAAGCAAGATATAAAATACTAGATGAATATGCATGCTACTTGGTAGTTCAAGACAAAAATTTATTAGATTTACTTGATGTAGAATTATAAATGGTCCAATTTCTGTAATGGTCGATTTGTTTGTATATTTCGTCACAGTAGCCAGACATTATCTGCATAGTCTTTATATCAATCTTGAGCAATTTGCAATTAGAATTTTAATTCTTCATGGATGGCTTTTAAGTATGTAGCTTAATTTTTTGCAACAAGGCTTCCCACGTCTTTAATTCAGAATGGATCTGCTCTAGGATAGTATCCATAGTTTGAAAAGAATGGAATTTGTTTCCTTGAAGAATGTTTGGAGTTATTATATGCAAACTCAACCAATGGTAAGAGGTCCATCCAATCATCTTGTTGATAATTTATACTGCAACAAAGATATTATTTTAAGATCTGATTCACTTGTTATGTTTGACCATTGGTCTAAAGATAATAAGTTGATGAAAGATTGATCTTGACCTTCAAAAGTTGAAATAGTCCTCTCCAAAAATTTGATACAAATTGTGGTCCTTGGTCTGAAATGATGTTATTTGGAAGGCCATATATTTGATAAATATTATCAATAAAAAGCTTGGCTATTTCCTCCTCATAAATAAATCCATCTTTGAACTTGAAATTATTGTTTTTTTTCACATATGAATTTTTTAGTTGTTATTGAATGATCTCTATAAATGGATCTATCTTCATTGCTCTCTAGATTTCTATTTTGAGAGTTGTATCTGTATAGGTAGATATTGTCAATGTCTTCGACTGTAAATTGGACGGCTTTAACATGATTAATTTTTGTTGATCCAATACAATATCTTTTATTCTTAGTGCAAGATATGATCATCAAGAAAGGACATTTGATTTTCTTTGAAATTTTTCCAAGCAATATGTAATCACAAAATCAAACCAAAATAATGACATACTCAATTATGCTTCTCGACAATTCAAAACTCAAGCACTTATAAAATATTCCAAATTTTTATAGTCAATATATACCATGATCTTGTGTTGAGCCCCTTCCAGCAAATAGCGCCATTCTTCAAAAGCATCAACAATTGCCAATAGTTCTTTGTCATGGATCTTGTAATTGATCTTTGTAGTTGAAATTTTTTGAAAGCGGAATACTATTGGATGAAGCTGACCATGATCACCAATTTGAGAGAATATTAATTCAAGTGCAAAATCTAAAGCATCCATTTCCAAAATAAATGATTTTATTGGATGTGCATGGACAAGTATAGGGGCTAAAATGAAGGATTTTTTTAGCTTCTTGAATGCTTCTTCAACCTTCTTGTCTCAAAAAAAATTTCTCCTTATTTATAAGTTGTGTTAATAGAACTGCAATCTTGGAATAATCTTTAATAAAGATTTTATAAAAATTTACAAATTCCAAAAAATATTATACATCTCTAATTGACGATGGTTGTTTCCACTTTATAAAAGTTTGTATCTTCTTTGGATCCATAAAAATTTCATTTTTTAAAGCAATATATTCTAAAAATTTGATTGATGGTTGATGGAAAGAATACTTCTCCAATTTGGCGTACAATCTACTTTCCTATAATTTCTCCAATACCATACGTACATGATATTCATATTTTTGTTTGTACTTAGAGAAGATCAAAATATCGTCCAAGTAGATGACTACAAAGTCATCTAAGTATTCCTATAAGATGTCATTTATCATATGTTGAAAGATTGTAGGTGCATTTATAAGTCCAAAAGGTATAATATTGTACTCGAAATGTCCATACCTTATATGAAATGCTATCTTCTATTAATCTCTTTCTTTAATCTTGATTAGATTGTATGCACCTCTCAAATCAATCTTTGTAAAGATCTTTGCCTATCCTAGTTGTTTCAATAATCTTGAGATTAATAATAATAGATAGTGATTTTTTATAATTACCTTATTCAAATCTCAATAGTTAACACACATATATAAAGATCCATCTTTCTTCTTTATAAATCTTTCTCTTGTAGGTGATTTTGAATATCTAATAAAATTCTTGGCTAGATTTTTATCAATATATTTTTGCAAGGTTGTAAGCTCCGTTTGTGAGAAATTATAAATTGGACCAAATGGAAGTTGAACTCCATCTTACAATTCAATTGTACAATCATAAAGACTGTGTTATAATAACATGTCTGTTTTTTTCTTTTCAAATACATCTTCAAGGTCATAACATTAATTAGGAATATCTTATTTTAGTTATTCCATTGGATTTTTCATTGGGATAGCATACAATACAAATAAAGCTCCTTTTTTTGCTGCCTGCATAAATACTTTAGCTCCAAGAAATGAAGTAACACCTCGTTTCTTCTTTTGATGATTGAATCTTGAAAAAATCTTTTATAAACTCTAATCAATATTAAAATTATGTAATTCAAATCAAGGATATTTAATAATAATAATAGGATTTATTAGATATCAAATGATATTGAAGATAATGTATGATACTTGATCTTCTAATGTTACTTTCAATAGTTGGGTTTCTTCAAAAACATCTCTTGATGCAAGGTTTTGTCCATCAATGACTTCAATGAGTGCGAGATGGATCTTCTTTATAAATACTAAATTGTACTTGGTTGCAAAATCCTTATCTATAAAGCATGTTGAGGCTCCAATATCTAAAAGGACTTTAGCAGAAATCTATTGTTTTAGGATTCTTATATATACAAAAAGTATAAAACATGATGTTGGATCTAGAGGTAGAAAGAGACTTTTTTTTGGTACTTTAGATTTGGAGGTGTCCAACCGCAAGGTGCCTACTATGGCTGAACATCTTCATTTTCAAATCTCTCCTATTCAGATGTTATACCTCGTACCTTGAATTCTGTAGACTTATTTGGACAGTTTGCTACCTTGTAATTAAGTCTTTTATAATATAGACATAGATTCTTTTGTCGACATCTAGTCTTTTCTGTTGGTTTTAATGGCTTGAATTGAATTGCATCAATCTGCATAGGTTTAGGATATGTTGATGGCTTCTCTAATACTCTTGAAAATATAGTAGACGTATCTTGATAGATATTATTGAAAATTTATTGTCTTTCTTGTTGTAACTCAAATACTTGATTGTTACAAATAATGGCTTAAGATATGAGTTCTTCTAAATTTTTTACTCTTAGCATTGTAATCAATAAATTCTTTATATTGTCTTTTAAGCCATAATGAAATCAAGTAATAAAAGCCTTATTATTCCAATCAAGATCACAAGTAAGTTGTTGGAATTCTATGGCATAAATCATAGCTAAATGTTATCCTTGTTGTAGGTTTTGAATCTTCCATTTTGCCACCCTTTCTTGATCATTATCTCCAAATATAATAATAAATCTTTTCATAAAATCCTCTAAATTATATAAGATTGAAAAATTCTTTTCTAATAGTGGAGCAAACTATGATCGAGCACTTCCTGATAGAAAGGTGCCTACAAAAGCAACTTGAGTAAATCCTTTTAGATAACAAGAAGGATATAGTCATAAGTAAAGTTGTACTTGTTGCACAAACCCTCAAAAGTTGGATCTCGTTCTATCAAATTTATTAGGTATCCTAGCCTTTGACTCTTTCATGACAATCTTTGGAGCTTCTAAAGAAATTATGTGCATAGCTTGTTTTCCACCTGCTTCCCTCAATTGTATAATTTCTTGTTGCAAACTATAAATCTCTCGCTTAGCTTCTTTGGATACTTGTTCTATTTGTTGTTTTTTTTTTTGAATTATAAAAGAATGTCATTTCTTCTCATATAGTATCCAAAAGAACTTAGAGATCTACAAGAGTCTCCACTTTATTCTTTATTTGTGAAGATACACCTCCTATGACTTGATCTACTTATATATTGATTAAAAAAAAAAAAAAAAAAAAAAAAAAAAAAAAAAAATCAACAAGTTGTTAATGCAGTATTTTTTATATTGAAAAGGAATATTTCTAAATAATATTAATTTAGAGGAGGATAATCCACAACTTATAAAATATAATAATATATCCTAAAAAAAGAATAATCCATTCTCTCCAAAGAAAGATCAAACTGCAACAAGTAAGCATATCAATCTAAAAGACAGTAATCCACACTCCTCTAGAACGCAATAGTATCTTCAAGAAGGAAAATAATCCACTCTCTATCAAGAGATCAAAGCTTTGATATGATTACTTAATCAATCTTGCCAAATTATTAGGGATGCAAGATAGTATGTTAGCAAAGAGACAATGAAAAGTTTACAAAACTAGAATGATTTTCAAACAAAGAATTGGATGGATAAACAAGAAAAAGAAACTAGATTAATATTAAGAAAGAAGGCAACACTTTGGATTGCTCCAAGACTTGTGTTGGCAAGATTGAAAAGCACCTCAATCTTTCCTCTTATTTATGCTACAAGTCCTATGTCTATCATACAATTCAAATTTTTTAATATCAATTCCATTCTAAAATATAAATAGTTTTTTTTTATTATTATAAAAGATTCAACACTTTCACTGGTATTACCTTTCATTGTAAAATAATATATTATTAGTTTGAGATGGCTTAGACTTGCTAAAATGCTCACCTCTTTGAAAAAAAAATTATCAAATCCAACATCTATTTTTTTAATTTTTTACAAAAGTCCTAATTAATTTGATTTGTAAACTTCTCCAAAAGCTCCTTCATTTAAGTATCCCATAATTTTAAGACCTTTTATGTTTGATAATAATTTTAAATCATCCAATTTTCTATCTTCTATATAATGCAAGTCTTCCAATCTTTGTAGTAGATGCTTTACTAATCCGTAATATCAATTTCTACTTCATTAGATGTTGCAACATCAAAAGTAGCAAATGTAATGTCTTCAAATTTATTGGAATAATACCTTGAAAGCATATTACTTACTATATCATAATAATATTTCAAATTCCAAAGTAATTCTTTAAAAGTCTTTTTGTTATTCAATTGGAAGATTGTTTCTTCATACCAATTTGGTTTTCTATAATTTTTATTAAAAAATAAGATTTATTTAATATAAAAAATAACTCACTAAATAAAAGCTCAAATTCTTGTATTTTTACAAGTCATTAGGTGGTCAAAAAATTTTGTAACATATTCAATTTTTTTACATAATTTTTTATATTGGATTTTATTTAATTTAATATTTTAGTGATATCTTTAATATAATTATCATATTATTCTATAATGCTTAAAGATATTGATATCTAAATCATGAATATATAATTCTTGATTAATTCCAAAAGATATACCATGATAAATTAATAACAAATATTCCAATTATGTCCTCTCACCACCTGTAAAAAGTTATAAATGAGATTTATTTTGTATTTTAAACATTTATTAAACTCTCTTTTATCTTTAGTGTTCTACAAACCATATAATTTTTTATCCTAGACTAAACCTTCAATCTTAAATAATCCTAAAATTAATATTTAATTCCTTCATATATTTTAATAACCTAATTTCAACCTATAATTCCAATGTAGAACTTACTAATTCTAAATAATCCTAAACCTTGAATAACTTCTGCCTAAAAAACTCTACTTTACAAATATGATACACAACTAAAATAATCTTTCAACAAGATACAAATATGCTCCAAAAATTTTATAATAAAAATATAATATCATAACATGACGTTTCTTAAATGCATCCACTTTCTTTTGATTGAATAAAAAAATAAACTTTTATTTCAAAAATATTTAATTATATTATATTTTGTATATAATTAATTAACTACAATAAAAGTTCTTGTTGCAAATTCTAATAAGAATAACATTCAACCACCATTATTTCTTTCTAATTTTTTTATTCTATCAATTAAGATATCATAAACAAAAATTATTTTTCTATTTAACTCAATTTTATCTATATTCTTATAAACTTATAAATCACATGTATTAAACTTACTACTTTAGAAAATAATATCTACAATTATTAGACCTAAAAGTATTTATTACATTGACTCATCACCACATGCATGTGATTTCCAACTTGTCATAAAGATGTATAAAAAAACTAATTAATTAAAATTAAAAAGATAAAAATAATATTGATTTTGTTTTATAAAAATATATTAATTTATACCTATGCCTCTATTAATTTTTCCATATTGTACCATCATTAAATAAAAGAAATTGCTAGGTAGATACCCCTCTTTTACTACATAGACATCTTCTTATGCCATATACCTTTACATATATATATATATATATATATATCCTTATAAAAAATAACTAGTTTTGATTCTAAATCATGATTCTAATTATGTTTATTAATTATTACCAAAATTTTATATATCCTTCTATATTTTATATCTACATACTATCTCAACCTTTAATTCTTCTATTCTAGCAAACTTTTGTTAAATTAATTTTTTGAATAATAAAAATATAAAATATTTTATTTTAATATTATTATTATTATTATTATTTATCAATGCCAAATAAATAAACAAATAAAATCTTATTTAAAATCAAAACTAAGTATTTTTAATAAGGGTGTGTGATATGAGGAGGTATATACATAATAAAAGGGGGGTATCCACGTATTGGTTTTCTAAATAAAAACACATCATCCCATCTTCAAAAAAAACAAAGGCCTCCAAACAAAGAAAATTGCCTCAAGAATCCAATTAAAATCTCCAAAACCATTGATGTATATTTTATAAATAATGCTACAATCTTAATTAAGATGTATTCTTGACAAATTATTCAAATCCTTCACTCCAATTACAAAATCAATAATTCTAGCAACTCGACCACAACAATGTTATTCTCAAATGCTTATGCTCATGCTGCAATCCATCCAATCCACCACACCCTCAGCATACCACTCCCTAATCCAAGCGGGTTTAGACAACTGGCTATTTTCTGGAGGAAAGAAATCTTCATCAACTACTCCAGCCACGGCGCTACTTGCACAAAAGAGAGCAACATCACAGCGGGTGGGCATGCGGGAGCTTTCAGGGATTGTGAGGCAAGGCAAGCAACAGCGAGTGAGGCCAGGCGAGGCTCTGTTTACTGTGCTCTGGATGATAACGAGACAGATTGGTGGTTATTATCCTTAAGACGAATGAAACTCCGACGGAGACATCCGCTACATTGGCGTGGGAACGCGTAGTTGTCAAGGGTGGCCATCACCGAGCCAGAATCCCTGTGCTTGCTTCGTCCGCGGAATCGCCGCTTGATGTCAGCTCTAGAATTAGCCACGTGCACCACGTTGTAAACAGCCCCGAAACCGCATCCGACCAAAATGATCTCGTCAAAGAACAGAATCAGATTCATCCCACACACAAATCAATACCAATTGTATCCTTGATATCACAGCTCTAAGACATGGACTTGATTCCGGATGTTCGAACACCACTGCTAGGTAGTCACACGCCGACGCGATATTTTTAGAGCACTTTGTATCAGAGCAAGGACAAATATGTCAAGTTTTGAAGCCCAAGGTGAAAAGTTGACCGATCAACTGGCTTGCGAGGAACTTGAATTGCAATCATTTTTCACAAGTTGGGAGCAAAAAGCGGAAACCACAAGCAGTTAGCAGATTGAGAGGTTGCAGCATTAGGAGGACAAGTTTAAAAGAATGGTAAACTCTGAAACCATTTGTTAATAAAATATATTATTTCATTTGATGTACAATTTTAAGTACAATTTTGTTCAAATAATTATATAATTATTTTAGTTTATTAGTTTGTTACATGGCAATATTATTACTTGTGTAAAATGTTGTTGAGTTTTAAATAATTTTAGAATTTTTATTTATTCATTATTTAAGAATATCAATAATTAAAATTTAATTAAGAATTTTTAAATTTAAAAACATTTCATATAGACTAAATTTGATACTTATGCATGTTGGGGTATTATTTACCAAATGTTCTTTTTATTTTTGATTTATTGTTTCTTGTCCATAAGCCTATATCATCACTTTTAACTCTTTCATCACTTCAATCTTGTCCCTTAATTTTCACCTTTGCTCCTTCTCTTTTGATTTGTTTAGTCAATCCATTTATAAATTTTTAGATCCAAAACGTCATTACTTTATAATTTTTTTTTCTTTTCTCATTTTTTTTTATTTTAAATGACCTTAATTAACCTACAATTCTTTTAAGGATTGAGTGATTTTAAATCTTTTTATTTTATTTTATTTTTTACATAAAATTTATTATTTCAATTCTTCCATATTATCTTTATCATAAAATAATAATATTTATATAAATTTGATTATTATATATATATATATATATATATTTATATTTATATTTATATATATATACATATTAAAATTTAAATAATTCTAATTAGAGTTTATTTTTTAAAGAATCTAGAAGCTTTAAATTTTATAAATATATATTATTTTATTTTATTTTATTTTTAAAAAATCATAATCAAATAAGGAATTGAGTCTTTTTAAAATTAATAATTTTTAAAGTCAATAATAAAAGAACATCACTTAGAATTTTAATTTGTTGAAGTTTTAGTTAGCCTTTTAGTTTTATAAACTTGTGAATTGTTAGATTATGCCATGTCTTAGATTAATCTACATATCCATTGAGATCTCTAAAATTCTAAAATTTTAAAGAAGAATTTTTTAAAATTTAAAATATAATCTTATCAAAAATTAAAATTAAAAATTAAAAATATTTATATAATCCTAGTATCAAAGACATGAATCAAGGCATAGCTTTAAAAAGACAATATACTCTTATGTCACTAATAGAGAGAAAGTAGACAAATAAAAGATAGATATAAAATAAAAAGAAACTAGAATGGCTATTATCAATTATAAAGAAGCTAAAGAGTCTTAAACTAAGACTAGAATACAAAAAAGGTATTGGCATGATTGAGAATGGTTTCAATCTTGTTTTTATATATATTAGCAATAAAGGTCTTGTAGAAGCTTCATAGAAATTGCAAGACTTGTAGCCTAAGTATAAAGTTATAGATTACTTCTAATGTAACTCTCTAAAAATTGGAAGCTTACAAATTAAATTTTAATAGCCACATGGCATATCTATAAAAGTCTAAATATCTAATCGATGTTTAGAAAACTTCTTCAAAGCTTCTAAAAGAAGATATTATCTATCTAACATGTTTTTATGTACTTTTATTCACTTCTATTTATTTATATGATATAGGTATTTTTTATATTACTCCCTCTTTTACAAGATGAGTTCTATAAGGAATCGTCAAATTGCTTCATAAGCTAATGAAGTTCAAGATTTATTAAATGGTATTAGCAAAAATTTATATTCTACAAAAAAGTGATTGATAGGTTCCTTTAATTATTAATAATGTATCCATACTAGAGCAAGAAGACCACCCATTTATTTGATTATTATTAAGGCCTTTAAAATTATCTTCAAATAACACATTTTATATGCCATTAAGTATAGTACCCACTTGTATTAGTATTACTAAGCATTGAAATCTACTTCAAAGATTGTGGTATCAAACATGTTGTATCTTATTATTTATTCAATAAAAAATATGTCTCTCTTGAGGATCTTCATCACAATTTTGATATTATATAGATTGACACACTTAAGTGATTCATCTAACAATTTTGCAACTAATAATTTTTTAGATGAATCTACCAATTATTGATTCTTTATTTTGCAAAGAAATTCTATAAATTAATTGTTGAGCTTATTTCATCTTAATTTATACCATCTTATTGTCAATGGTTGGTATAAGTCCTACCAATGCATCTTAATTGATAAATTTGTTAAAACAAAGTTTTTAAATTATTTAGATATTAAAATATTAATATTAGAGAGTTTATTTGATCATCTAAGTATTTAATAGGATATAGATGGTTTTATAAGTTAGAAGAGTCTTGTTAAATAATAAGTTATTAAATTAGAATCTTAATAAGTCTTAGAAGCAATTACCTTAGTTGATTTATGATATATTTTTCTTAATTGTGATACTTAGAATTTAATTATTAAGACCAATGTCTTATATGGTCTTCTACTTATTTTTATTACCTATTAAAAACTTATAAATATTAGTTAGTAGGTAGAAGAAGCATGAGAAAGAACTTCATGACTTTTTAGTGATGTATGTAAAAAATAAGATTTTTTAGTTGATTTAAATTAATTTTATTATTATAAAAAATCACCAAGATAGGATAAAGTATTTTAAATTTTATATTATTATTCTAAAAATATTATAAAGCTTTTTATAATTTATTTTAAATTTATTCAAATTTTTTTAGGAATTTTTAAAATATATTTTTAAAACTTTGGTAATAATAATTTTACCACTTCGAGAGGCCATTATGAAGAATTGGAATAAGATTTGAAGACCCCGTAAGGTACCTAAGCTAATTGGGTGTTTTTAAATACCAAAATAAATTCAAAAATATAAAAAAAATATATTTTACTTATAGAAATCATAGTGACCAACAATTAGTATAGTAGTTATAGAAAAGGAGGAGCATATGTTCTATATGGATTGTAGCACCTTGGATGTAGGTAGGAAGATAAGACTAAGGCCTTGTAGCACCTTTAGGATACCTTACACACCACTTTGTGAGTCTTGATGATACTCAAATCTTTTACTTCTTAAGTAAGTTATCTTTGAGATAAAATCTATTTATTTTATTTTTACTTTTTTATTTTTAAACCTTCATAATTTACTTATAATAATTTAAAATTATATATTATTTATACCATTAAAAAGATAATAAAAAAATTTATATAAAAATCTATTATTTTATTTTATTTTTTATTTTTTATTAAATAAAAATCTAATAAATAGACTATGATGAGATTTTGGAGTGTATATTTATTTGATTGTACTACTTTCACTTGTTCTATGCTTCTTTTTTTTTTCTTTTTTTTTTTTTGCTTGTACCTTTTACTTCATACTACCAATTACAAGCAACTTTTAATTGAGGCTATCTTGCAATTTGGATTGAAAGGTGAATTTTATCTTTACAATTGGTTTTTGATTTTGATATATGTTATTAATGAAAAGCAACAATAAGTTTTGACATATTTGTAAGATTTTCAAATGACTCCTATGTGCATTCACTAATATCATGTATGCGCTAATATATAAGATATTTTAATTGATTTGGTGTTATCTTGAATCCAAAAAATTTCCTACTTTAAACTTGTTACAAATATACTATTCAATAAAACAAATATCCAAAAGTTCAAAGAACTAAATAAAAGAGATTCAATTTATATCACAAATAAAGAATTATAATAAGATATAAGAACAAGATTAGAAGATCCAAGCTAAGCCACAAGGATTGCATTGTCAAGATTGAAGATCTTTTAGCTTCAACTCTTTTATATATATTAGATGCAAGAAATCTCCTTCAAAAGTTTTTTGATGCTTGCAGGTGAAATAAGCCTAAGATCTTTTTTTGACAATTTTTTAAAATATCTAAGTATCTAAGAACCTTTTGTGACTATCTAAGATTCTTTAAAAACTTCTAAGATCTTTTGAAACCTTCTTAGAATCTATTAGGATCTACTAGATTCTTCTCAAAACCATCAAAAATCTTTTAAAACCTTCTAGAATCAAATAAAATCTTCTAGAACTTTCTTCTATTATACATCTATGACATCATTTCTTCTTTTAATTTTGAGTTCTACAAGGAGGGATAGAATCAAAGTTAATTAAAGGCAAAAGAAGTCAAAGATGTAATATATGGTATCTACCACATACTCAAGCTATCTTTTACAAGTCAAAAGATTCATCATTCTTAGCAACCAACGATAATAATCAATGTCTTTTACTATAGACTAAGCTTAAACTTCTATATCTTTTTTGCAAAAATATCCTTTAAAAACTACTTTAAAATGTCTTCTATGGATAGGTTCTACTTCAATAATAATTGCCACAAAGCAACTATTGAGTATTTTTTGACATCTTCTTTGTATAGGCAGTTCTATCTCAAGGTTGATAATGTAAAATGATAAGTTGAGATGGCCTAATTGATATGGTATTGTCCTCTTGATTATCCATATTTCATTATGTAAGCTAAATCAAAGATTTATTGTAATCTTAAGGTAAAATAGGGCTATTTCTTAGGATTACTAATTTATTTGTATATGAGAGTTGACCTCTGAAATTTTTGGAATTACTTCCATCCCTTCTATAAGAAAATTGTAATATTTAGAATGCACCAATTTGGCTATATAAGATAGGAGTATTATCTAACATATTTTTATGTAGTAGTTTGGCTACCATGTGAAAATATTATACATATATATTTAATATATAATTTATTAGATAGCTAAATTAGAGCTATATTAGTGGATTTTTATTAATTATAAAATATAGTTAGATTATTATTTCAAAAAGAATTTATTTTAAAAAGCTATTATTAAAGTTTATATATTTTTTTAATAGTGATTTTTGAGGTTGATTTTATGTTCATAATAATTTTTATATATTTTGAATTACCTTTGTTAGACATTTGTGATCCTTAAAATCTTTATTTATTTATTTTTATTTAATATTTAGGCTACATATTATATAAATTTTATTAAAAAAGAATTAAAAAAAATCTTAATATTAAAAAGAGTAGTTGAGCCATCCATGTAGTTGAATGAAGATGGATGATAGAAATCTCTATTCCTATTGGCCAAAAGTCATGCCTAATAGACTTTAAGGAGGCTACCTAAGACCTTATTAGGAATTAAGATTTTTTTCAAAGGAATTTGAACATCAAAAGTTAGAATCAGCAAGTTTAGATTTTTAGCTATAATTTTGGTGTAAAAATTGAGTGATTTGGAATTTTTATAAAAGAGATAGAGGCACTCAAAGTTAAGGTGTTGAATTTGTATCTACTATCATTCTTTGGAATATAACTTGCACGTATAAAAAGTAATAAAAGATTAGTAACTAGGATTAAAAAAAATACTTTCTTGCCTATATATATATATATATATATATATATATATATATATCTTGATAAATTTTAAGCTAGGATAAAAAAGATATTAAAAGTTGAAATCAATGCTTATAATCTAAGGGCAGTCAATGATCCATTTAATTAGTAATTGTATTTTAGATTATATCTTAAACAGTTTGACAAGATTTTAGTTTAAAATTTTTAAGAGTGTATATTTTTACATTATAAAATTATACACAACAATTTTTTTATATGAAGATTTTGGATTTCTGAGATATGAAGAAATTAGTGCTTAGGTGTTTACAAACTACGGTTTTAAGCACCTACTAGGATTTTTGAGATATCACATGATCAAAAGCAAATCTATAGTTGAATTTTTTTGTAATAAAACTTAAAGATATAAGCTATACTTTGGAAGAATTTGATAGAAATTATGTAATTGGATCAAGGGTTATTGAATTCTAAAATTCAAGAAAAAATCAATCTTTTGCAAGTGAATGAGGTATTCAAGGATTTTATTATAATTTGAGAATTTTGTGCAAAGTAAAAGGGTTTTTTGGGAGTTAAGATTTTATGGAAGTGAAAAAATAGGTATATAGAGCTATAATAAAATTTTGATATAAAGATGAGGTTTTAAAAGGAGATTATGGATTTCTTTAAAAGTTATTGAGAATTTAACTTACCAACAATTGATTAGTTGTGATTTTATAAATAAAATAAAAAAGTTATTAAAAATTTTATATATGCTATAGAAAAACTTTATATATAAACTTATTTAAATATAAATTTTTTTTAATAGTATAATATATATATATTATAATCTTATTATATTTATTTGTCTTCTTATTAAGGAAAAATTATTTATTGGAATCTTGCCAATAAATTGTAAATAAATTTTCTATAGCTAGGTATTTAATATATTTTTAAATTAAAAATCATGCTATATTATAACATATTATCACTTTAGGTCTAAAAAAATATTGTTGATGAAACTCCTATACCTTTTGCAATGCATTGATTAAGTTTATAGTTGACTCTCATATGCACTCATTAATATTGTAGCCATGCTAATACATAAAGTATTCTAACTATCATTATCTTAATCTTAAATCAAGTATTTCTTGTATCTCAAATTTTTCACAGCTATCTACTTCAACACAAGATGGTGATGGTTGTATTTTTCTTGATATATTTGATTTTTTATAAGATTCTAAAAGAAACATGTGAAAAGTAGGATGTACCTTCATAGATACTAGTAGTTCTAATATATAAGCAGCAAAGTTAATTTATTTTGGAATAGAAATGGTTCCAACTTTTAATAGTCCAACTTATTACATAGTCAAGTTGTCTTTATATTGTGTCAAAGCAACCATACTTTATTGCCAATTTGAAATGAGAGTTGTTTCTTTCTTTGTATGTCAATTAATTCTTTAGAACGTACTTGAGTTTTTTCCAATTGAAATTTTAAAGTAACTTGAATATCAATTATTTAATTTATAAAGTCATTTGCCATTAGATTTTTAGATCTATTAATAGATAATATATTCAATTTTGAATAAAAGCCATGATTGAAATAAAATAGAATCTATTAAATAGATACATGGATTATGTTGTTATAGGCTAATTTAGTTAAATACAAGTAAGATATCCAATCATCTTATTGGTAATTGAAGGTACAATTTAACTATTATTCTAAGATTTAATTGACTTGCTCTATTTGGCCATTGATTTGTAGATGAAACATTAAAGAAATCTTAATATTTACTCAAAGAATTTCAAAAAGTGACTTCCAAAATTTTAATATAAATTATTGTTGTTAACTTGATATAATATCATTTGATAATTTATAATATTAATAAATATTATTAATAAAGAATTTGGCTATTTTTTTATTAATACTGGTTTTTTTATAAGAAACAAAATGTATCATCTTAGAAAATTGGTCAATAATTACATATATAGAATCAAAAAAATTTGATGGTGGAAGATGTGTAATAAAGTCTATAGAGATAGAAGACCACAACTACTTTAAAATTAGTGGTGGTTGAAGAAGTCCATATAAGCAATAATAATAATTCTTTGATTTAGAACGTATGTCACGGACATAAGGTTTATTCTAATAATTATCTAATTAATATAGATTGATAGAAGTAGATAAAAATAAGTTAACTTGATAATATCTTATAGAAAAGCTTTTTAGAAGCTTCATAGATGTGGTGTCATGCCGCATTTATATATAATATGTAAAAATATTATATAATTTTTATTTATTTTTGTTGTATATGTGTAAGTACTAGAGGCTATTTTGGAAGATATTATAAGGGGAGGATTTATTTTAGCCACTTAATTAGTAAATTAGGATGGCTATTTGTTTTGTTCCTACCTTACTTTTATCTTAGAGTAGATTCTTTTGTAATTAGAAGAAAAATAAAGATTGTTTTACTTTTCTTATTGACTTTGAGGTAGCATGGATTCTTGCAAGGAATAAGAGAGAAGAGTGTGGAGGAAATAAGGCCTACCCAATAGGATTTTGGGTGCCCATGTGGGCGTGGCATGGATTGATGTCGAGGAAAAAGGAAAGAGGCTCCTCTTGAAGGATCTAGGATTTCAATTTTTGAGAGTGCGAGTTTTGTAGAGGGAGAACTCAGAGTGTATTAAAGCTTTTTTAATGAAATTTAGAAGGTGTGTTTTTCAAATTGTGAGGATTCCAAAGCCTATTCACTTGCTTGTTTTGAAGTTGTGAGTGAAAAGTTACACTTGTTTTAGTAAAGTGAGGTTTGCTGCTATTGAGAAGTGAAGGTAGAAACTTTGAGCTACTATTGCAAGTCTGATTTCAATTCTTTCTTAGTAAAATTTATAGAAAGTGTGAAAAATTGTGCTACCTTTCTATCAAGCTATTTCTCAAAGCTTTTGGAGCTAGAAAAAAAGAGTTGTGAACTTGAGAATGGGAAAGAGTCTGCTGCCACTGAATGAAGAGGGGCAAAGACTTTGTTCAACCACCCAAGTCAGACAGTCTCTTCAATCTTTTTGATATTTTAAATACTTATAGTAGCTTGTGTAAGCTTTCTATGAGAATAAAAATCAACATATTTAGAGCTTCTGTGAAAATTTTATGAGCTGTGAAGTGATAGGAGGGCAAATTGTCACTAGGGTTTGAGGGGTAGTTTCAACTAGCCATAAAATCTGAAGTTTGAGAGGTATACATGCAAGATTTGAAAAAAAATTAGATGATGAAGTGAGCTTTTCAAAAAGCTATTGCATGTCTAATTTTAAAAAAGCAAGTAATCACAACGGAAGCTGAAGTAAGAAGAGCTTTGCTATCTTTGCACTTGTTGGAAATTTTTAGAAGCTACTTCAATTAGCCATAATTTTTAAATGATAAGACCTCTATTTGTAAAATTTTGATAGATTTTATAATATATTATTAACTTTTCATAAATTACATGCACACTTGATTTGACATTTAGATGAAATTTTAGTGATTTATTTAGTTTCAATTAGTTGTGTAACTTGTATTCCTCATATGCGGTTGTATTTTGAGATATACTTGAGTATATATATATTTTGCTTGTATGTACTATATAAATATCTATACTTATCTTTATATTAAATACTTATATAATTAATTTATAAATATTATATAAAATATTTATATAAATATTTATACAAATATAATATAAATGATTATATTTTATATTTGTACAAATATAATATATGGTATCATATGGAAGCTTGAACAAATATTGTACAAGTACATAAGATACTTGCATGGCTTCTTTTCATATTCTTTGCTAGTTCTAGTAGTAGCTAAAAATCCAATGTTTTTCCAAGGTGGATTCTCTCTATCTGAAAGCGGAATCACCTTTATACATGTCTATAGGTGATTGGTAGATTAGAAACTTGGCCAACAAGCTAGCCATATGTCACACATGTTGGTAGCTTATAGAACAAGCTAAGTATGTGGCACACATGTAAGAAACTTGTCTTACAAGTTTGACATGTATCTTGTAAATTAGACATGTGTTGGAGGTCCTATAGAATGCTGCTATATAGTTCTTAGATAAATAATATATATAGAGATAAGAGAGAAGCCTTCGTCACTCTTGTCAATTTCTTTCTTGCTCCTAATCTAATTCAAGAGTCTTTTGTATTTTCTAGCCTTTGGTAATAGCAATTCCAGTTTCTTTTTCAATATATATATATATATATATATATATATATATATATATTTTTTTTTTTTATTTCTATTTTTTCATTTTTCTTTAACATAGTTTTCACTAACTTATGCATCTATTTTAATTTGTAGCCTTGACAATGTGCATTGTGAGAAAGGACAAATTTCTTGACAACTTTTCACATTTGAGGCCATCATAAATTTCTAGAAATGAAGTCCAATGTCTTGTTGAATCCAAAATATCTTGTAGCTAGAAAGTCATAATGCATATAGAGAACACAAAGGTACAATGGACCTTTTAGAATATACATATATTCTTAAATATAGAAGAGATTGTCTTTAAATTTAAATTCACTTAAATCATTGTGAATATTATTGGAACAATATTTAACATCAAAAACAACAATCTTCATAGCTAAGGTTGTACAAACTTAATTAAAAAACAAAAAATCTATTAGAATTAATATAATAGTTGTTCAAATACAAAACTTCTTAGATTTCAAGAATATTGTTTGTTACTAATTGTATTCTACCTCTCTTTTTGTTGGTGTAAGGTGTGATCATTTTGATAAAGGATCTGACAATTTTTATTACTTTTTAGATTGATATGTAATGTTGAAATCAAAACGTGATAGAAACATTCTCTAATGGACTTGACACCAATTTAAAAAATAAGCAAATATAAAATATTCAAGGTTCTTGTAATCTTGGAAATAGCGCCAATCATAAAAAGAATCTCCAATAGTAAGAAATTTCTTATTGTGAATGTCATAATTAATCTTTATAGCTAAAAATTTAATTTAGAGTAGAATATAATTAGATAGAATCTTCTTTTTCTTTTAAGTTGTGATAAGACTACTTCTAATATAAAGCCTAATATATTAATTTCTATAAAAAATAGTTTAAAAAAGTTTGAATGAAATAAAATAAAGGTTGTAGTAAATGCTGTCTTTAAGCATTCAAAGCCTTTTTTACATTCTTATTCTATTCAAGCTTATTCTTGCATGTCAATTGTATAAGTGAAGCAGCTATTTGAGAATAATTATTGATGAAGATTTTATAGAAATTTGTAAATCCAAGAAAGCATTAGATGTTACATATTAATTTTGAAATTGTCCAATTATTAGTAGTTTTAATCTTCTTCAAATCTATCATTACGCCTTCATTCAAAATGATGTAGCTAAAAAATTCCACCTTAGGCATATATCTTATAAATAAAGCAATCTTCCATTCATCTCTTTCTTCGATGTGTTGTCATATTACATGAAGTCTTACTTGAGAATGCACCAAGCACCTAGCTGTGGAAGATTTTTTTTAAAGAAATTGCAATAACAAGTCCTAACACTTCTAATAGAATAATGTATAAATTATAACTAAAGAATGACAAGTATATTCAATCATTAAAGAAGTTTAATTAGATTTTTAATTAATTATTAATAAAATATAAAAAAAAATCCTAAAAAACTTCTAATAAAGTCATAAAGAAATAATAAAGAAATCTATAAAATATATTAATATAAAAATTTAAAATATATATTAAAATAATAAAAATAAAAATTATAATCAAACTTTAATCAAATTTTAATCAAATCCTAATCAAATATTAATCAAATCTTAATTAAATTTTAGTCAAATCTTAATCAAATCTTAATTAAATTTTAGTCAAATCTTAATCAAATCTTAATTAAATTTTAGTCAAATCTTAATCAAATCTTAATTAAATTTTAGTCAAATCTTAATCAAATCTTAATCAAATCTATAAGCAAGATCTTACCACCTTCAATTTGGATTTGTAACTCTATAGTGCAATCTTATCTATACATAAAATCTCTAAATTTTATTTTTTATATTCCACACTCTGACTATTGTAACTGCACTTGTAATAGTCTTTCCACTGTATCTCTGACTCTTTGTAAATTTGCTTTGATCTCCTTCCCTGCTTGTAGCACTTACTTTCATCAATGCACTAGCAGTCGCACTTCCCTCTCTCTACCGGCTCCCAATCTTCTGCCGTCGATACTCTGTTGTTCCAACATCATTGTTTTTCTCTCTTTGGATTCAATTGCTGTACTCCTACTCCCTTCTTATGGAAGGCTTACTACCAAGTTTTCAAACCCTATCAACTCTATGTTCACTGGCCTCAATTATCATAAAAACAATGTGACTAATCCAAGGCCTTAAGAACTTGGCAAAATTATCTGCCTATCCTTATTATTCTATATATTTTGACTAATCTTGTGTCGCCTTCCAATCCAATCCAACTACTTCTACTCCTTGGCTTCACGTTCTTACTCGACAATAACTGCAACTTTCTTTGTAACCCACTCTTACTTTCAATTTTATCACCAACTATTCTACCACACTAGTGCTTGTCTTCACATTGCTACCTCTCGCTCTTGTTGACCCTACTCATTGTCCATCACGCCCACCTCATTCAAGCATAGGTATACCACATTCAATAGATCACATGTATAACCTATGCTACGACTCAAATACATTACTCCTTTGCTTTGCTACTAGCCATCCATTGTTTTATTATACACCCTCTTCAAACTCACGCCTTCACAACCTCTTGCCTTACCAACCCCAATAGAGTTTATGCCGGTTTTCAACCGGTAAGCCAAGACGGCAAGAACTTGCTGGATTTGCATTCAATTTTTTTTTTTTTTTTTTTTTTTTTTTTTTTAAATTTCAAACTCACATTTATGGAAGATCATAAGAGCTTAATTTAGGGTCCTTTCCTATCCCATTTTCACACAAAAATACTAATTTCAAAAATATTTAATATTTTAAATAAATATTTTTTATTTCTAATTATTTCAAGATCTATGTTTTTTCTTCCCTTTTCTTCTTTTTGCTCACTAATCTTAATTTCCACCCCCTTCTCACGTAGGAATAGTGACTCCTATTTTTTTTTCTTTTTTTTTGTATTTTCCTTCTCAACTACTATCTTCACTAATTAGTCATATTAACTCTCTAATTTACTCTTCTAATTCTAAATCTTTAATTTTTCCAAATTTTTTTAAAATTTTTAAGCTAAACTAATGTGAGGCAACAAATTTTGGCTCACAAAATCCTAGTCAAATTCTAAATAAATTATAATTAAATCTTAAATAAATCCTAATCAAATCTTAAATAAATTTTAATTAAATTTTAATCAAATCCTAATCAAATCCTAATCAAATCTTAAATCCTAAAAAAACCTTACTGAAACTGTAACCAAATCTTGAATTCTAAATAAATCCTAATAAAATCCTAGTCAAATCTTAAATTCTAAACATATCTTAATGAAATTCCTAATCAAATATTAAAGACATCCTAATCAAATCCTAAATCCTAAAAAAATCCTAAATGAATCCTAACAAATCCTAAGCAAATCCTAATCAAATTCTAACAAATCCTAACCATATCCTAATCAAATCCTAATAAATCTTATAGTAAATTGAAACCTCAATAGCTAATGTTTGAATTATTGATCTTATTTTAAATTTTTTATATCTTTCAACAACTAAGTTGGCAATATATATTAAAAATTTGAAGAAGATCCAACAAACCAAATAAAAGATAAGTTCAAAAATCTACTTGAGTGTAGGCTGTCCTTCTTCTTCAACCTTGATGCCTATCTCCTAGTGCCAATATCTTCTTTTTATACTATTCAATTGCTTCTAAAATTCATACACAAGTAGAAAATCAAGTCTAACATCTATACAAATAATTTTCATTTCAATACAATTAATAGATTGTTAAATATCTTAAAAATTCTCACTAACCCTCAAAACCTAATTTTTGAGACTCCAATCCACTTGAACTTTAAAAACCTTTCATCAAACTATTAGATTAGGCTTAAACTTGTAGCATGCACTTAATACAACTACAATCACATATCCATGAAATTTCATCTATAGATCTATAACGCAACTCATAAAATGCTCAAAAATTTAAATCTTTTTTTATTTCACAAATCCTAGAGTTGCCCAAATCAACTCTAATTTTGCAAAGCTTTTACAAAGTCAATATCTATTGAAATCACTTGAAACTAATATTCAAATGAACTTTCTCAAGTCTACCTTCAAATTCCACTCTCCAATCTACCAAAGAACTTTCTATCTACCATAAGCACATGGTTTTATGCTTTAGGATCATATTTCAATCTAGGTTCACAACCGATCTTCTCCAAATATCAATTTTCAGAATTTTGAGGTAAATTTTGCTAAAATCTATTATTAACTTCTTTTTAAAGATGCCTATATCATTTATTTTATCTAATCTACTTTATTTTGCCTTATTTATGGCCAAAAAAATTAAGTAGAAGCCTCTTGTTAAAAAAGGCAGCATTAGCATATTTTAATTTTTACTATTTATTTATTTAATATATTTTTTTTTAAGATAATTTATTAAAATATTTTTATTTGAGCTCTTCTATAATATAATCATTTTTTTTTCATCTAATAGTCATATTATTACATGATAACATATTAGATTATAAGCTTTGTAGAGATTTGTTTTGGTATAGATCTTAGCTTAATTCAAGTAGCCAAAGAGCCTAGATATCAATAGTAAAGGATAATAATTTTTTATTGCCACTTTATTGAAACCACAACGTCATATTAACCAAAGTCTTGCTTGAGAATACACCAGGTACTTGGCTATGGAAGATAAAAAGGAAATTACAACAACCAGTCTTAACACCTCTAATAGAATTATATACAAATTATAGTTAAAGGTCAAATAAGTATGCTCAACCATTGAAGAAGTTTGATTGAATCTCAATTAATTTTAAAAGAAACACAAAAAAATCCTAAAGAACTTTTAAAGAAATCATAAAAAAATAATAAAGAATTTTTTAAAAAATATTAATGTAAAAATTTAAAAGAAATGCTGATATAAAAATTCTTTTAAAATATTAAAAATAGAAACTATAATCAAATTTTAATCAAATTCTAGTTAAATCTTAATCAAATTTTAATCAAATTTTAATTAAATCATAATCAGATTTTAATTAAGTCTTAATTAAATCCTAATCAAATCTCAATCAAATCCTAATTAAATTTTAGTCAAATCCTAATAAAATCTTAATAAAATTCTAATTAAATCTTAAACCTTAAATAAATCTTAGTCAAATCTTAATCAAATTTGAATTAAATCTTAATAAAATCCTAATATATACCTAATCAAATCTAAAATTTTAAATAAATTTTAATCAAATCTTAAATCTTAAATAAATCCTAATAAAACCTTAGTCAAATCCTAGTCAAATCTTAAATCCTAAACAAATTCTAATGAAATCCTAGTCAAGCCCTAAATAAATCCTAACAAACTCTATCCAAATCCAAATCAAATCCTAATAAATCCTATAGCAGATTAAAATCTCAATAATTAATGATTAATCTATTCATTTTGACTCAAAATTTTTATACCTTTTAACAATTGAATTAGCAATAAATATAAAAAATTTGAAAAATATCTAATTCACCAAATAGAAGATAAATCCAAAACTCCGCTCAAATGTAGATTAGCCTTCTTCTCCAACCTTGATGCCAATCTCCTAGTACTAATATTTCTTTTTTATATTATTCAATTACTTCCAAAATTCACAAATATATAGAAAATTAATTATACCACTTATATACATAATTTTCACTTCAATCCAAAAAATAGATTGGTAGATATTTTAGAAGCCTTTATTGATCCTAAAAATATAATTTTTGAGATCTTTTATCTGTAGATCTATTACCAAAATTAAAAAATTCTTAAAAATATAAATTCCTTTTTATTTCTTAAAATCTAGAATCATTTAAAATAATCATAATTTTACAAAGCTCTTACAAAGTCAATGTCTATCCAAATTACTTCAAATGAATGTTCAAATAAACTTTCTAAAATCTACTTCCAATTATCACTCTTTGATTTGCAAGAGAATTCTAAAAATAGCATCAAACTTTGGTTTTGTGCCTCGGGATTTGATTTTGATCTTTGTTGGTGACTAGTCCTATTTGGATATCAATTCTTAACTTTTTGAGATAATTTTTAGTACAGTCTATTTTGAACTCTTTCTTAAAGATGCCTATATCATTTATTTTTCTAATCTACCTTACTTTGCTTTATTTATGGCCATACAAAATAAATAGAATCCCATTTTGTTAAAAGACAATATTAATACTAAAAGATTTTACTACCTTCTTATCTTTTATTTATATCTTTTTATTATATCTTTTTAATTACACTCTTCTATAATAAAATCTATATTCTTATCTTTTACTATAAAATTATATAATAATAGTTGATATATATTTGTAAAGATCCATCTTACTTCTTCATAAAAAATATAAGTGTACCAAAATGAGATTTTGAATAATAAATACAATTCTTTGCTAAATTCTTATCATTATATTCCTTCAATGTTATAAGCTCATTCTTTTATAAGTTATAAATTAGACTAAAAGATGGTTGTGCACCATCTTGAAGATCAATAATATAGTCATATGGATAATATTTTGATAAGGTGTCCATGCTTTTTTTTTCAAATATATCTTTAAAATCTTTGTAATTTTTTAAAAGAATTATTAGAATAATTATTGTTTCAAATGTTGGAGTTGCATAAATAATAAAAAGAATGACCTTCTTAGTTGCTTATATAAAAGCTTTAATTCCAATAAATAGAAGCTTTATGATTTTAGATTTACAAAGTATATAGTATTTTCTATGAGATTTAGTAATAACAAGTTGTCATATTTTAGAAAATTTTATTTAACAAAATATTCAATCTATAGGGAGGTTATATCTTTCTAATTAAAAAAATCCTAAAATGATGGAGTTAAATAAAGACTTAATGATAATAAATACAATTTGATTACTATGATTCTTTGATGTTACTTCTAATGGATTAGTTTCATAAGTAATATCTCCAAAGAATAAAGATTGACCATCTATGACCTCTATATGAATAGAATTGGATTTCTTGACCATAAATTTTTTATAAATTCTTAAAAATTCTAAGTCAGTAAAGTAAGCAAAGGATCTTAAATCTATTAAAATAAAAAATTTGAATTTTTGGACACCTAAATATATTGGTACAATAAAGCAACAAGAAAAATTAGATGATACTATAAGATCTTTTTTGGTTTGTAGAGTAAAAAAATTCCACTGCATTGTATCATATTATATGTTGTCTTATTTGAAAATGTATGTAGCTATAGAAGATAAAGTTATATTTTGCAACAAGCCAAGAACCTAATAATCTTAATGAAATCCTAAATAAATCCTAATCAAATTTTAATAATTTCTAATCAAATCTTAATCAAGTTCTAAATAAATCTTAAAGAAGTTCTAAAGAAATTCTACATAAATCACAAAGAACTTTTAAAAAATCCTTAAAAAATCTTTAAAAAATCAAAAAGAATCTATAAGAAATTTTAAAGAAATTCTAAAGAAATTCTAATTGAAACTTAATCAAATCTTAAATAAATCTTAATAAATTCTAACCAATTTTAATTAAATTCTATTCAAATCTTAATCAAATCTTAACCAGCTCTAACTAATCATAATCAAATTTTATAGCAAATTTAAATTTATTTATAATTATTAAATTAACCATTGATTTTAATTCAAATTTTTTATATTTCTTGATTTCATAGTTGAAAATAAGTACATAAAATTTGAAAAAAATTAAACTTACAAATTAAGAGAAAAAACTCCTAATTTATTCCAATATTGGTTATCTTCCTTCTTTAACCTTGATGTCAATCTTCCAACATCAAAAGCTCTTTTTTCATAGTTTATTTGTTTTCAAAAATTATACAAATGTTAAAAATTAAATCAACTATCAACTCATAAAATATCACTTCAATCTAGTTGGTGCATTGTTTAAAATCATAGAAACTGTCATTGACCTTCCAAATCCAATTTCTAAGATCCTAACCTACTTGAATTTTAAAAACCTTCAATCTAATTGTTTGATTGAGCTTAAATTTATAAAACAAATTTAACACAATTATATTTATAAAACCACAAAGTTTGAATTGTAGATTTGCTATAAAATACATACAATTTTTTTAAATATAAATCCCTTTTTATTTCATAAAAAACAAAGTCATCCAAAATAATCCTAATTTTGCAACATTACAAAATTATTATCCACTCAAATCATCTATAACCAATGTTTTAATAAATTCTATCAAGTCTACTTTAAAATCTTATTCTTCTATCATCAAAAGAATCCTTCATTTATTGTAGGTATGCAGTTTTGTATCCTAAGATTTTATTTCAATCCTAATTCACAACTAGTCCTTTTTAAGTATCATTCTAAGATTTTTTTAGATAACTTTTATTGAAAGCTACTCTTTATTTTCATCTAAAGATACTTATAATATTATATTTTATAAATCTATATTATTTTGCCTTGTTTATGGTTCTATAAAATAAATAAAAGTATTTTTATAGAAAAATAGTATAGATTTTATTTTTTTATTTTTTTAAATATTTTTTATGATTTTTAAAAGAATTTGGTACTAAATCTTCAATTAAGTTTTTTTATAATATAAGTCTTTTTTTTTTTTTTTAATCCTATAGCCGTGTTACAATATAATAATAATCCTTATTATACTTGGACATCTTTGTTATCTTGCAAAGCATCTGGTGATGTGGCTGCATTTTTCATTCAATATATATGTTGATACTTTTTGTAGCAATTATTAGCCTTGTGGCTAAGTTTTCTATAATACAAATATAATTTTTTTTTTTTTTATTCTTCTTTTCTTGCTCTAAAAATAATTTGAAATGAACCATATTCATTTGCATATCTTTTACTTCCAAATATTTGTTAGAGTTGTGTGAGGATAAAATTCACCCTTCAATCCAAATTACAAGATAGCCTCAATTAAGAATTGCTTATAATTTGTGGTATAAAATATAAGAAGCAATAAAAAAGTAACAAAAAAAAAAAAAAATACAGAACAAGTAAAATATGTGCAATTAAGCAATTGTACACTATAAAACTAATTATAATTTTTTTATTAGAGTTTTATCCAATAAAAAATAAAAATAAAAAATAAAAGTTATATTTTTAAGTACATAATTTTTTATCTTTTTAATGATGCAAAAAACATATAAATATAAGTTTCTATGAATAAATTATGATAATTTAAAAATAAAAGATAAGTAATAGGAAAATTAAGTAAATAATTTTTACCTCAAGAATAACTTGCTTAAAAGATCAAGAGTTCAAATCTCACCAAGGCTCACAAATAGTGTATAAGAGTATCCTAAAGAGGCCATGAGGCCTTAGTCTTATCCTCTTACCTACATCCAATGTGCTACAATCTATATGGGACTTGTGTACCTCCCTTCTTATAAGAAATATACTAGTTGTTGGTCTTCTTATTTTCTATTAGTAGAACTAATATTTTTGCATTTGTGACTTCACTATGGTGTTTAGAAACATCCAATTAGCTTAAGAACCTTGTATGGCCTTCAAATCTTACTCCAATTCTTTATAATGGCTCCCAAGGTGGTAAAACTTATTTTTATCAAAGTCTCAAAAATTGCTCTAAAAATTCCTAATAAATTCTAAATAAATTTTAAATAAAATTCAAAAATATTTGTAATATCTTTAAGATGATAATATCAATTTAAGATTATTTTATTCTATCTTAAAGATTTTTTATAATAATAAAATCAATTTAAATTAACCAAAAATCTTATTTTTTATATAAATAATTAAAAAGACATGAGGTTTTTTTTTCATGCTTCTTTTACCTATTAAGTAATTTTTATAGGTTTTAAATGATTAAAATATATAGATAGAAGGCCAATATAGACATTGGTTTCAATAACTAAATACTAATTCTTACAATTAAAAAAACATATCAAACCAACTATAATAATTACCTCCAAGATTTACTGAGACTCTATTTTTATGAATTTTTTCTAATAAGACTCTTATAACTTATAAACTCTTTTAAATTCTAATGAATACTTAAATAATCAAATAGAATCTCTAATCTTAATATTTTGATAATTAAATAATTTAAAAATTATAATTTTAACTAATCCACTAATTAAGATTCATTGATAGGACTTACAAATTAGAAGATGTAGAATAAACTAAGTAATTGGTATAAAGTTGTAGTATAGAAAATACATATTTATCTTATTGACATTGAAATAGCTGGTTATTATACTTCATCAATTGACTAATGGCTTTATTAAGAATTTAAAGATTAGACATAAACAATAATAGATCTTTTATATTGTCTTGTAATCTCCAATAAAATTGATTTATCAACATGTCTTTATTCCAATTGATATCACATGCTAATTGCTAAAATTTTGAAGCATAAACAAATACAAATGTATTCTATGTCAAAGAGTTTAGATTTTAGTTGTGGTAGAATAAATCTTATCATGTTTTTCAAAAGCTTCTACAAATGCTATCAAAAATATTTCAAAGTTATGTATTATGGAAGAATTATTTTCAAACAATGGAATAAGCAAAGACAAAGCTTGATTTAAGTACAAGGTTCCAACCAAACCAACATTTTTTGTAAAATACTATTGAAGTTGAAATAAAGTAATAAGTTATACTTGACTTATAAAGCCACAAAACTTTGAACAAGTTCTATCAAATTTCTTTTGGAGGCTAATTATTAATTTTTTTTTTCTTGAAATTGAATTATCATCTCAAATATATTCATCTACTAATAAAATAGACCTTGATGATGGAATTCCAATAATGACTTGTGATAGTAGCTAAGGTGGTTTTATTCTTTGGCCATTATATATGGTGATATAAAGCTCTTCATTTTGCTTAAACAAGGTCTTTGTCTTGACTTTCAATACTTCAACAGCATTTATGATTAAATCCAATTTGGCTTCTTTAAAATCCGCCATATTGAATTTTTTATTTTTTACCTTAAAAATAAAATAAGAAGAAACAAATATAAAAAATAAAAAATATTATTAGTCTAAAATATAAGATAAATATTTATAGATTGCAATAATTATACAAGATTTTTTTAAAAATAGATAGAATATAAGATAAATATTTATAAATTATAATGATTATAATTAATATATAATTAAATTAATCTATTTTTAGATATTAAATAGACTAAATATTTAAGAATCTAACTTATTATAAAGTTTGTTAGTCTTGATACAACAGAGTTATCATACTTATTACCAACTTTAAAAAAAGATTGTTCTTTTCTAAGGACATTCATAATAGTTCTTTATTGTTCTTAAGACTCATTTAATTGTGTCTTTATTGTTGTGTAAAGTTTTATTTTTTATTTATCAAATCTTTTACTATTAGATTCTTTTTTTTTAAAAAAAAAATCAAAAGTATTAAATTATGCATGATACTTATAATTAATAAAAAATTAAATTTATTAAATAAAAAAATATACTATGTTATTATATAAAAAATTTATACATGGTAAGAGAATTATTTAATTATCTTGGTGAAAGTTAATGGAATATTATAAATATTATTTTGATACTTGATTCACATATTTTTATTATCCATAAATTTTAAGATGAAATACTAAAGATGATTTAATATCAAATTATAAAATGTTAAAGGGTATCCTCTAAAATCTTGATACAAATTAAAATCTTCAATCAAATATGATATCACTTAAAAGTCTATAAAATTGATAAATATTATTTAAGAAAAATTTAGTTGTTTCTTTCTTAATAACAGTTTTTTTACAAGATAAAAAATTTATAATTTTAATTAAATAATCCACCATTATAAGAATATAATCATAAGAATTTGAAATTAGAAGATTTGGAATAAAGTCCATTGAAACACATGACCTAGATTACTTTAAAATAAGTAGAGATTGAAGAAGTTTATAGAATCAATGATCAACTTCATGGCTTAAAGATTTAGTTGCTTTGGTTTTAAAAGAATAATCCATTGTTGATCATATGTAATATTTTATTCTTTTGATATAAGATAAAAATGTATAAAGAAGGCATCTCATAAGCCTTATTTTTTTCTAAAATAATATATAATATTAAATATAAAATATAACAAAGATGTGCTCTAATGAGCTTAGCAATTATTTAAAATATGTGTTGATATGAAATACTTAAGATTCTTGTGATGAGTATAAAATATTATTGGATAAAAAGCACTTTTTAAGTAGTGATGTTATTTTTGGAATAAATTCAAAATATCAAGAATTTTTTTGTTGTAAATCTCATAATTAATCTTAGTTGTTGAGAATTTTCTTAAATAAAAAGCAATAAAATAAAGCATATCATCCATATCTATTTATAATAGAATTTCACTTAATGAAAAAATTTGATATATTTTTTTTTATAAAAAATGGCTTCAAAAAATCTATGTGGCATAAAATAGAAATTAACACAAATTATTTTTAAACCTTAGAATATAGTTTTTGTATCTTGATTCCATTTTAATTTATCTTTAGAAGTTAATTATTTAAGCAGAGCAATAATTGAGATATATATTTTTTAATAAATATCCAATAATTGTTTATAAATCCTAAAAAGTATTAAGCATCACATTCAATTCTTAAAGTTGTTAATTTTGTAATAGTCTTTATCTTCTTAGAATCCATTTGCAAAGCATTTTTTGAGATGATGTATTCCAAAAATTCCACTTGAATTATATGGAATATATATTTATTTATCTTGATATATAATTATATATTTTTAAATTTTTTTAATGCAAGAAAAATATATTATTCATATTATTTGATATTCTTATAATACATAAAAATATTTTTTAAATAATATATAACAAAATTATCTAGAAATTCATAAAATATATTATTTATTAAAAGTTAAAAAGTAATTGGAGCATTTATAAGTCCAAAAGGTATGACATTATATTCAAAATAGCCACCCAATTCAAAATGCAATCTTTTATTCATCTCTTCTTTCAATATATACCAAATTTTAGGCCATGTTTAGAATTTATGTTTTTCATAGATCTATCTTATTATAGATCTCAACTTCATTCAATCAATTAAAGAGCCTTGATGTTAAAAAATAAAAAATAATAATTTTTAATGGTTAATTGATTAAATCTACAATAATCTATACATATTTGTAAAGATTTTTTTCTTTTTTTCTTTACAAAGAAGATTGGTACATCCATACAAGATATTGAATATCAGATAAAATTATTTGCAAGAATTTTAACAACACAATGAGTTTGTTCTACAAAAAATTATAAATTGGTTCAAATAATAGTAAATCTTCTTCTTGAAAATCAATTATACATAAGGTTGGTGTTTTGTCAATATATCAGCATTATTCTTCTCAAATACATCTTTATATTCCTTACGCTGCTCCAAGAATTCTATTATAGCCTCCATTTAATTAAGGACTTGGTGCTACATTAATAACAAATGGATCTCTTTTGTTTGCAACTTACATAAATCTTGAATTGAAGACTAAAAACTATAACTAAAATCTTTTGCAATGTTCTAATTAATATGTCTCTTTAAAAAAATTAATTTTTTATAATTATCATAAATTATTCAAAATGACACTTAAATTCTTTCTTAAGTATTTATTTTGTTTTTGTATCTAAATTATTTTTAAACAGATCTTAGAATTCTTTATATCATTTTAAAATATTATTAAAAGAATTATTAAAAGTAGAATCAAGTGATACATAAATAATAAAACAAATCTCTTTGTTTGTAATTTATATAAATAATCTTAATTTAGTAAATAATAAAAAAATTCTAAGCATAATATTTTTTTTATTTTGATATTTTTTTTGATAAATTAAGAAAAAAATAAGTCTACTAAATATCTAAAGTATTTAAGGACTAAAATTTTTCAATAATAATAAGCTCAAAATGATTGTAATTTTAGAGAGTTATTAATATTAAATATTATTACTGGTTATTATTGGTTACGACTTTGAAGATAACATTTGTTCATATGGTTTTATAGATGACAAGATTAAAACATGAGAATTCATTTTTTTAAATTTCTATGTGTAGATTTAAATTTTTTTAAATAGAAAATATCTTGTAATATTTATTAAAATATTATCAAAATTTTAATAAATGCTCCAATTTTAATAAAATCAAATACAAAAATTTTATTTCTTTTTACTTATATTTTTATAAATATATTATAAAAATTTTAAAAAATATAGATGACAATACATGAATTCTATAAGATAATATTGCATAAGTATTAAAATGCATAATCTTTGTTTTACTTAAATAAAATTATTTTGTGACACATTATCTATATTTGTAATTTTATTCTTTGTTTTGTAGTTAAGTAGATTTGTAGGATAATAATCAACATCATATTTAGACTCTGATCAATACAAATACAAACCTATTTACCAATCTTAAGTCTTTTCTTGTATTATAAGAGGCTTAAAATGCATATAACTAACCTGCATATGTTCTATTTGTCATTGTATAGTTTTAAAAGCCACAGCCATTGCTACAAAGTTATAAAAACATTGAGATATAATCATATAACTTTTAAAATGGAACTTATGGAATTAATTATTATACTTGATAATAAAGTTAGCTATTATACTTAATATTTAAGAATCATATAAATTTAATAGAAATTTCTTTAAGTTAGGTTATATTATATTAAAAAAACTTACTAAAAAGTGCAATAATATTTCTTATAGACAATGATTGCAAATTTTTAAACTTGTAAATCACATATAGATATAAGATAATTTATTTTTTATAAGATTCAAATTTAATTAATTGCTTTATAGTTTTTAATATTTTTTTCACTTATAAATTAAAATTTAACCAAATATATATTTAAAATTTTTAATATTGGATCTTATTGCTCTAAATATAAAAAAATAAAGATAAAATTATCTACAACTTAATGTATTAATAAATTTTATTTGAGATATTAAAATTATATAAATTTTTAGTTGGATATTTATAATAAATTATACTAGATTAATAAATTTTATAAAAATTAGACACCCATCCATCAAATGTCTCAAAAAAATAAAATAAAATAAAATAAAATAACATTCTAATATATAAAATTATAAATTCATTGAAATTTGAAATAATGTTGTTATTTAAGACTCTACTCTTGTTAAAAAGATTATTTTTATCTCTGTTTCTTCTTATTTAATTTCTCTTAATGTTGACTATAATTATAAAAAAACAATCAATATATTACAAATATTGTTTTTCTCATTTATTCTTGCATCTATATTATAATATTATTTATCTCTATTAATTTTTCTATGGATCAAAGAAAAATCTTTTATCATGGAATTTTAGACAAAAAAATAAAAAATATATAAAAATATTAAAAACAACAAGAGTTTAGATTTTAAAAAATTATCTACAATCTCTAAACAGTTCTATTATTTTGAAGAAGAAAAAAACAAAAAAAGAAAAAGATATTGTACAATTTATTAAGAAAAATTATGCTCTAACAATATAAATATCAGTGTTTTTAAAATATTAAAAGTATGAATAAAGAGAAATTTCTTAAAATAAATAAATAAATATATATATATATATATATATATACACAAAATATCAAATAAAAAAAGAAGATTAAAAAAGATGTTTTTATTAAATAAAAAAGATACTAATATTTTTATTTTTAAGTATAAATAATTAGGAGATTTTGAATAAAGAATAGAATGAAAAAAAATTAAAATTGATAAAATTTAATATAGGTTTAACACATTCTTCATATATACTAGCTAGAAAAAAAATAATAAAAAATAATAAAAAAATAAAAAAACACATGAAAGATTTCTAAGGACTTTAAGGCTTGTGGACCAAGTATCTTAAATGCATAATGCTTCTATACTAGCTTTCTAGAAATATAAAACTTCTTAGAAAAGCTGTTGTAGCCACATATTATAACTATAGATCTAGTTTTTTTAAAAATTCCTTTAACAATTTTAACAAAGATATTATTTATCTAATAAATTTTAATCTATTATTTATTCTTATATTTATTTAGATAGTATAGGTCTCTTTTATAAGAATTTTAGTTGTTACTCTAATTGTTAAAAAAAAAAATTTATATGAATTAAAAAAAATTAAAAGTATAAATTTTTAGAAATTAAAAAATCTTTAAAATATATTTTTTATCATAATGGTGATAATCATTTAATAGAAATTTATTTTATGCATGTTTTTTTAGTCCAATGCATAATTATATTTAAGCCATTTTATATATTAGTTTTTTAAAAAAATATAAAAAAAAATATTAATATATAGATAATTTTTTGAAATTAGACATGTGCTTCAAAATTATGTATATAAATGTAGTATATATATATATATATATATGATGCATTTTAAGATGCAACATGAAAAAAATAAGAAACATTATGTTATTGGTTGAAAAGAATCTATAGTTCAAATCTTTATATAACAAGATATTTTTTAATACATTAAATTTGTTTATGATCTTTTTGTAACTATTGATTTCAATCAAATTAAAATTAATTTATATTCCTAATATTAAAATAATATATTAATCTATAAAATTATTTTTTTAATAATTTTTATGTATGTTCTAAAAAATACTTCATAATGAATTGGTAAAGTACTTAACTTTGATTGTATTGTTTTATTTTTTGAAATTAGTATTTTTTTGTAAAAAATACATTTATATTTTTATACACATATATTTAATTGATGAAAAGTTAATTGATTAATTTAAAAAGATAAATTATATTATTATTAATATTCTTTAAATTAAATTTATTATTTAGATAAAGCAATGAATATTTTGTAATTTTAAATTTATTTAAAAATTTATATTAAAATAATTTTTTGTCTTAATTGAAATTCAATTAAGACATGTGTTTTCTAATTTTTGAAGATTTTAACTATTAAATAATTTAATTTTAAACTTGTAAATATTATACTATATGAATATTTTTATTTAAAATTTTAAACTATATTTTTTTAATTTTTTAAAAAATTAAAAATCAAAAAAATAGTTATTTGAATGAATGGTTTTTAATTATTTATTTTATCATTTAATATATAATATGATATAATATTTTATTATTCATTCTTAAACTTAATTTATTATTTTAATGTGTAAATTTATTTACTGATTATTTTTTTGGTTTTTAAATTCTAGTGTTTTTAATGTGAATTTTTTTTTATTAATTTTTTTTATTTTTATTATAAGATTTATGATTTAATTATTTTTGTAAGCCTTGACCCTAGTTGGCATCAATTAAGGTTAAAACTTTGTATTCTGTCAAAAACTTAAATAGGAAATTCTTTGACTGCAAAGCAAGTGGATTAGGCAATGATAATCTTTGATAAATAGATGCAAATTATCAACCAATGTACAAGTCTAGGTACCAATTTTATCTACTCAACATTCATTCATAAAATTCTATTGTATAAAATTATCATAAATATTTTTTGAATTAATGGCAGTGAAGTTAATTATAAATTCTTTGTTTCTTTCTTCATATTACTTATTTTTATTTATTTTATAAAATGGGAAATATTATATTATTTTTCTATTATTTTTTAAAAAATTCATAATTTTTTATTAATTTTTTTTGGAAAAAGTAACTTTTATTAGTTTATTAAAAAATTTCCATAAAAATTGTGAATAAGAAAGACAAGGTTGCTGCAAAGATTTATTCAATAAAAACTTTTGCTAATACGTTACTGCTATTATTTTATATTTTGAAATTATTCTCATTACCATAACTTCCTCAAATCAAATCTTACAAGTACTGATATTTGAAAATTTTATTCATCACACTTAAATCTGTCCAACATTAAAAAGAATCGTCAAGAGTTATGCTGCAATAAACAATTAATTCTTCATGCTTTCTAAGGCGATAAATTTGTCAAAACACTGTTTTTTTCTAGAAACTAATCGTCTGTTTTTATGCTTTAAGAGGCGGTTCACACGAAGCACTGATCGCGAAATTTTGCTCAAGCATGAGTTTATGCCCTGTGACACCCTTTCCAAAACAACTGTAGCGATCAGGGCCACATTCGGGTATGCGTCAGGGTATACACCAGGTTACGACTTAAGATATGAATGAGGGTATGAATCCGGGTATATTGAACTGTATTATCGCGGGACCGCCGCCGGGTCTCATTCCCGAAGAGGGCATCGGCCTCAGGGCGTCCCACCGCTTTGGCCCGCCTCATCTCGTCACCGAGAGTCTTCCTGGCAGGGTTTTCGTGAGCCTGCATCGTGCACTCACCATCAATTTGCTGCATCTCACTCTGCGTAGCACTGGATAGCTTCATTAATACTCGCCAAGGAATTCCGCTACAGCTTCTCGGTGCCGTTTCCGCCGAGCAGTGGCATTGCGTGCCGACTTTAACTCATTCTGATAGTGTCTGCAATTGATCGGTTGCAGCTCAACTTATGACTTAATGCTTCCATGCTGCTGTTGGGAAGGCTGTTGTAATTAGGTAGTCTTTTGGGTAGATTCTCAATTTTGCACCGCAGGGTATGAAATGAACCATCAATTCTGATGCAACTGTTTTGTAGTTGACGATGAGTTAGGTCTTCATGTGTATGTATCTAAACAGAGGAAGAGTCGGGAGTGTATGGATTGAGCAGCTAGTAGTTCGGGGAATTTTCATTCAGTGGAGTTCAATTATCTACAAAAAGGTTGGTTTAGTTTCTGTGGAGAGATGGGAGTTCACGGTTTGTGGGAGCTTCTTGCTCCCGTTGGGCGGCGAGTTTCCGTGGAATCTCTTGGAAGTCGAAGGCTTGCTATAGGTGTGTATTCACTGTTTTGACTAAATCCTTGACAGTTTGTAGATTGCTTGTAATACTTGGCTATTTGCATTTTAGGATGCGTGCAATTTGCTGTGAATCTGTCTGTGAATTATGTGAAGTAGCCAGACGGTGAATTTTGATCAATTTCTCGAGGGATGATGGATGTGTGGAATGATGATGATGATGATGATGTGGCTAATTGGAACATTTGCGAGTGGATGCAACAGACGCAAGTATATGGATCATCCAATTTATGAAGGCAATGCGTGATGATCGTGGAGATATGATCCGCAACGCTCACTTGTTGGGGTTTTTCCGCCGAATTTGCAAGCTCCTTTTTCTACGTGTAAAGCCAGTCTTTGTGTTTGATGGAGGTACTCCTGCTCTGAAGAGGCGGACCGTAATTGCTCGCCGAAGGCAGCGAGAGCAAGCTCAGTCCAGAATTCGTAAGACTGCCGAGAAGCTGCTTTTGAATCATGTGAGCTTGATTGGTCTCTTCCTGCCTGGAGAACATGTCTAATTTCCTTTAAAAATTGATTGGACTACATGGCAGGATTTTTTAAGAACCCACAAACTCGTTGCTGGGACTGTGTTGTTGCCATTGCAAGCCATGGGTTTAGGGTTTATGGCTAGACTAATTTTCATAATCTTAGTTTTGAATCAATAGCTCGTCACCAACGCTACACGCTCTATCTTTGCTGACACTGCATCATGTCTTGAACAGCTACGGACTAGGAAGTTGGAAGAGATTGCTGGTAGAGGTGGCACGCAGGTTAAATCGTCCGTGAAGAATAACGTCGACAATGGCAATGACGTTGCTACTGTCGATAGTGGGATGAATTGCACTGAAGGATTTTCTTCCGTTACTGCTGCGACGTCACATAGTGATATGCTTAAGCAGGAAGCTAGTGATGACTTGTAAGTTTCCTGGCTGAGTCTTAAGCAGTATGTCTTCCTTCATGCGGCTGACCTAGGTGTGACAAAAGTGAAAAGGAAAATGAAAACGGTAAGCGTATTAACTTAATTTCGATCGTGTGACCTGATAAATGTGTCAGGCTGGTAACTTCAATGATAGGGCATAAGAAGGAAGACAATGAGGTCACTGAAATACCAGAACATGAAGCGCTAGGACTGAACGGGTGGGACGAGTTTGAGAAACAGGACTTGGATGAGGATGATGAAGAAGAGCTTGTGTACCTTGTAAGTGTATTTCTCATCCTTTATGTACTCATGTCGTTTGAACGTGAAAAATCTGCAGCATGAAAAATAAATTTACCGAGACATATTATACACATGTTCTCCGCACATATTTGAGTTATCTTGTGGCCTTGCTGTTTGTGTCCTTGATCTTGGTTTGGTTCTTTAGATCCAGAAGATGCAGTAAGAATACTTTTGGCCGATAATATCGAGTCCTCTGAGCGTGTCGTTTGATATTGGTTACAGGTCAAATCTTTTTTTTTTTTCATAATTCTTGAACGTCTTTGCTGGTATTAATGTAGATGATGTAATGTTATTATATTTTAAATAACTTTGTTTAAGCCTCAGATTTACTATTGGCGAGGTTCTTAGATTGGGAACTTGTTTGGATATTACAGTGTTCAGTGATACCTTACAAAACCTTCAAGAGGTAGTTAAAGTTATGTTAATACCATGTCTCATTTGCCGACTGATACAAATGTACGTGACCGTGCAGCCATCAACGGAAGGAAAGTTGGATCCAGAGGTTTTGGCATCTCTGCCTGCTTCAGTGCAGCTGGATCTTTTAGTGCAGGTATGATTAGTTCACATTTGATTTTGTGTATTGGTTGGTGTGATGGTCCAGAATTATATAACCATGACCGTAGTTGAGGAATATATATTTACAGTTACATTGTCTTACCTTGAAGTTTGAATGATTTATGGTGATTCATGATTATTCGCCCACCTTTCCGGTGTCAGTAATTGATTTGTATTTTTCTGCAGATGAGAGAGCAGCTTGTGGCTGAAAATCGACATAAGTTTCAGAAGGTTGCCAAGGTTGAGCATCCATCCCTGTTGCAAAACATTACCTGATTCACAGGAGATATGCTACTTTTAATCTCAAGGATCTAGGTAACCTTCATAGATTGGTACAAATGTCCTGTCTAAGCACACTTAAGTATGTTCAATTCTAAAATACAACCGTTCCCGTAGTTATGTATCACTATTGGTTTTGAGCGGGTTCAATATTTATGCTGCTATTAATATTAGAGATGCAACCTAACACTTGGTTTTGAGAAAACGTGTGCAGGTCCCATCTTCTTTTTCTCAATTACAAATAGATGCTTATTTGAAGACAGTAGCATTTCGCAGAGGAATCCAGGATGCACAAAAAGCTGCTGCTGTAAAAGGTGTGGGAGGGGTACCTGTCACTCGTATTGCATCTGAGACTAATCGGGAGTTCGTCTTCACTACTACTTATCAAGGAGACAAAACGTAAGATTTCTGTTTGTGTATAGTGCAGGGTGTTCTAGCCATCACATTTTTGAAAGAGCCTCTTTTCCTTCTGTTGATGAGAGGCATGTATTTTAGGATATGTAAGAGGTTGGTTAATGAGTGTGAGTTTGTGCGAAAGGATATAAATTCTTAACTAATTACGTTTTGGTCAATCAGCCTTCAATGTGAAGGCTAGGTATCACTTTAATATAACAATTCATTTTGTTTATATAACCTGAGTGAGCTTTGTTAATGAGACTACTATTATGTAGGTTTTTTACTCTGAAGTTTCAACTCATATTGAAGTTGACAGGGCATTGACTGGAGAAGGTGGTGGTAACTCAACACTGACCGCGTTGAAACCTCCTGAACCGAAAGTGCAACCACCAGCATCTACTTCCTCGACACTTCTATCTACCAATTTCACGTACGTTTCTTGAGCATTCAGGGTTTAGGGTGGATAGTAACGTGCCGGGAGTTCCTCTTTGTAATTTCTTGTACAATGCCTCATTCATAAGATTACAGTTCTGCTTTGTGCATATCCACACACACACACACACACACACACACACATATATATATATATATATATATATATATAACTGTGTGTGTGTGTGCGCGCGCGATGATGATGATTTTCTTTGAGAGTTGTGAACTTGCATAAGAATTAAATCTTTTTGCTTTTTAGTATTTGTATCAAGTGTAATTTATTTTTATTTTTGAATTTATTCGCGTGCAGGTCACTGCCAATCAATGGAGGAGCATTAAGCACAGATTCGGATGTTATCACGAATTCAGATAGCACCGTGCAAACATATGTGGACGAAAAAGGGAGGACGCGAGTGAGTAGAGTTCGGGGCATGGGTGTCCGCATGACTCGAGATTTGCAGTGGAACCTCTATCTTATGAAGGATGTGGAGAAGCGGCAAGCACTCGAAGAATTGAAGGATGACAATGTGTCGGCCTTTGCAGAGAGTGTGGTCAATAGTGGAGATGGCGAGGTCTTTCAGAGGCTCATGATGGGAGACAATCCCAGTGTTTCCGAGTCTCTCCCAGGAAGGCCTCCCACCAGTCACGGTGTGCTAGTTCAACCAGATGCTGATCAATTTATACACGACGACGTATCTGCAGGTGTAGGGCCTAAGGTAGCTTCTAATCCAGATGGTATGCCGCATCTGCCGAGCATCCAAATCACCTTTAACAGCAATGAAGATGACGAGGGCGAAGACTTAGATCTATTCAAGAACTTAGTCAGAGATGGACCCCAGGGCTCCCTCGAAAAGCCTCAAGAACAGAGCACTTCCTCGGCGCTGGTGCCTGTTGCACAAGAGAATGAAGACGATGACTGTGAATGGGAAGATGGTGATTTACAAGGTGCTCAAGAACCTAGTCCTGGTTTGAAGAGTAGCAATGGAGTTCAAGAGCTCGACCATCGTAAAAGCACTCTTTCAGAGTCACATATACAAACTCCAGCTGGAAATATTTTGACTCTTGACGGTGATAGTGATGCAGAGATGGCCCTTGCAATCCAGCAGAGCTTAGCGGAACATGATAGACTTCGATCTGCTCAACCTGGGGTTTATCCTGACTCTGAAGATACAGGACTGAGTGATGACAGTGACACAGGGGAGAGTGGTGAAAGTGAAGTGGAGTGGGAGGATGGCAGCGGTGCAGTAGCAGTACCAGCAGCTGGGTTTACTGTTGCAGCAGGTCCGGGTCCACTTGCTGCTACAAAGTCTCTACTTTATTCCAATTCCAGTGGTTGCGTTGGTCAAACCTTTGCACATCCGCACGCTTCTTTCGTTACTTCTAAGTTTCTTTCCGACGTTGTTTTATTCTCTCCGTCTTTTTTTATCGTACGATATATTGCTTGTGCAGTATAATTGGTGTTATCCATTGTTTATGGGACTCTGTTGTGAAGGGGTTATCATGAATGAACCAAGGAAGCCCTGTTTCAGCGCTTTCTCTTTTTTGAAAATTTGTTTTCGGATTTTTCAGGCTTGGGGCTGACTCAAGAGGATATTGAGGTTCAAGAAGCTACACGCCGGAGTTTAAATGATGTGTGGAGAGCGCCCGTGAGGGCTCTCCCTCAGTTAGTCATCCGAGAACCGGTTGAGGGTGGTGCTAATGCGTCCCCTGGGGGTGTATCTAGAGTTGAAGAGCAGGAGGCTCTTGCCACCGTTGATAAGAGTCTTAATGTAGACTCAGAAGAAGCTCGAATCGCACGGGAGCGTGCGAGGAAGGGAAAGGCTGTTGCTGAAGAGCTAATCATTTTATCTCCTGCTGGCGTGATCAGAGCAGCTGCTGAGGTCCGACAGCAACCTCAAGAGATTCCTTTAATGGATGAAAGACAAGTCAGTTTCGTTGGCGCATTTAATAACAATCCACGTCAGGACCCATCGAAATATGATGAAGAAAAAGAAGAAAAATCCCGTCTGAAAGAACTTGCGAATGTGAATGTTGGTGTTGCAGAATTCGCAATTGATGATCCTGTAAACAGGGAAGTTGGTTCTGATCAAAATTTAAAATCAGTACTGAATGGGACAAAGAGCAATGCAGAAATTACTATTGATGTTGAAACTGACATTCCTGAGAAGCCTGAAACAATCAAGAAGGCACGTATCCTTAAAGAAGTGAAGTCAGTGCATGATGCTGTGAACAATGGCCCAAAAGGAAGCTCGCCCTCGCCCGATCAGCATGATAATTTATCGTCAGGTAGAGCTTGTTTATACTTGCATGCATCTAATTTTGTGTTGAATGTCTAAGAACATTAAGAATAAAATATTACTGTGAGTTTTCGACATCTCAGAAGTTAAATCGTATATCTGACATCTTCATACTAGTCATCCTTCAATGCATTGGCCTCTTATATGGACATTGGAGAATGCTTTGGTAAGAGCAGGGTTTTATTTGATTTGAGATTTTGCTGGTGCATGTTCTGTATGCATGTAAGATTCTAAGATTCTGCTCCTAATGTGTAGTGGTGGGTTGAATATAGTTGTGAAGCCTAATTTTGTCAAACCCGGCTTGGAAAGTGTGTTACCAATAAAAGAAATGCTGAAAGATGCTGAAGACATGGATCTGGCGAAGGACCGGGAAGAAATGCTGATGCATGAGGCTGCTTTATTGGCAGAGCGTGAGGCACTTGCAAGAGATGAAGCTGAATTGCAGGCTGCACTTGAGAAGGAACAAGAAGAACTACTTGCAGGGATAGATAAAGAACGTGGGCTCCTTCTAGAAGAAGAAACTGAGCTCCGCGAATTGCAGAAGAAGAATGAGCGCAATGCAGATTCTGTTACTTCGGAGATGTTTGCAGAATGCCAGGTGAGTAATGACCACTAAAATTTTCAAGGGTTCGGATAGGACTAATGAGTGAAAATATTTTATCTCGAATTAGTACTAGGTCCTTGACTCTTGCTTGTTGCCACACAAGTGTAGTGACATTTATGTATTGTGCAGGAGCTGTTGCAAATGTTTGGGTTGCCTTATGTGATAGCTCCCATGGAAGCAGAAGCACAATGTGCGTTTCTAGATGAAGAGAAGTTAGTTGATGGTGTGGTGACCGATGATGTTGATGTCTTCCTGTTCGGAGGCCGCAATGTGTACAAGAATATCTTCGATGACCGTAAATACGTGGAAACGTACTACATGAAGGTAATATACAATTGTTGATGAATGTTTAAGTCTGCATGCATAGGTTCCATTCCTTCTATGGTCATTGATCGTTGATTTGATTTTGGATTACTCATGCTCAGTTGTGCAGCGCAGTTCGTAGTCATTCACTCATGTTAAAACCGTGCATTATCTGGTGGCAGGATATTGAGACCGAGTTGGGGTTGGACCGAGATAAGCTCATACGAATGGCTCTATTACTTGGAAGTGATTACACGGAAGGCGTCAGGTTGAAATCCTAGTTCAGATAGCTGAATTTGTATTAGAAAAGAAGAGTTGTCGACGAGTTCAATGGAACACACAATTTTATTTTTTACGGTTGCGTGTGAAAGGGAGAGTGAATTTGTGTTGGATTAGGGGTTTATTGTTTATACAGAAGGTATTGGTGTATCACAATTTTATATGTGGTTACTACTTTGACGTCTTTCTGAAGTTCACAAGCAACTCCGTTTATATTGCTGGTATCTGTGCAGTGGCATTGGCATAGTAAATGCTATCGAGGTAGTTAATGCATTTGACGAGGAGGATGGGCTTAAAAAATTCAAAGAAATGGTGGAGTCTGTAGATTTGTCTCTTCTTGAACTTGGAGGTAAGGGATTTAAAAGAAAGGGTTCACGGAGCAATGCTAAGGACAAACAGGAAAAAGCAGACGATATGGGTGAAGATGATGACACTAATGAAGCTGCAGAAACCAGCAATGGAGATGATCAGGGTGATGCTGCCAGAGAGCTCCGCCAGCAAGCCTTTATGGAGAGTCATGTGAGTGGGAAGATCATTGAGCACTGCCCTTTTTTGATGGCTAACAATCATGTTTCCGAGGTGCCCATTGGTACCTGCTTCAGTTTATTTGTAAGTTTCTGCGTTGGAGCAGATTAGCCACTTGTGGAATATATGAAGATGAAACGCTGGTCTCCTGATCCAAGGATAACATCTGATTGTTGCAGAGGGCTGTAAGCAAAAATTGGAAAATCCCAGAGTCCTTTCCAAGTGAAGCAGTTGTGGCGGAATATAAAGGTCCTCGTGTAGAGAAATCAAAACAAGCTTTCTCATGGGGTCGACCAGACCTTGATGCTCTTCGAAAGTAATTCCAGCTTCCCATTGTGAAAGCGGTTTTTTTAGGGAATATTTTCTTACGAGTATCTGAGACTACTGTTAGATGGCTTGATTATTGTGCTTTCCTATGTTGTGGTATTCAAGGACGGTTTTATTGCTCGCAAGCACAGTTTTACTTTTATTGCTTAAGTAACTCCATGCTGTATTGCAGGTTTTGTTTCGAGCGGTTTTCTTGGCCTAAAGAGAAAGCAGATGAATTGCTCTTGTCCGTTTTGAAGGAGTATGATCGGCAAGAGGTATGGTTAGTGTTTTATTCAGAAATTAATGTCGTCTCTGATCACCTTACGCTTGTAATCTTATACTGCTGTTCGATTCTGCAGACACAACTTCGCATGGATGCCTTCTACGCTTTCAACCAAAGATTTGCTAAAGTTAGGAGTGCTCGCATTCAAAAGGCCCTTCGGGGAACCACAGGTCGATTATCTAAAGAGTTGGTGGACGTTTCCTCTTTGGATGGTCCCCCTGCTAAGAAACAGAAGCAGAGAAAGGGCTCTAGCAAAAAGTCAGCTGAAAAAATAGCAACCGAGCTTGTGGAAGAAGCAGACTTGAACATTGTGCAAGGAAATATAACAGGTACAACTCAGTCATGAGAATAACCAACTTGAAACAGAGTATTTGAATGTGTGTATGACAATTGCGTATCCGTCAATAATCACTAAAGTTGATATGATGTGGATGTTGCAGAAGGCCTTGCAGATTCGGAAGATCTTATTTCAGGTCACGCAAACGGGAGAGGGAGGGGAAGAGGGAATAGAAAGAACAACAAAGAGGCTGTTAAAACAAGGGGAAGAGGAAGAGGAAGAGGAAGAGGGAGTAGAGGAGGTAGAATTTCTAGTGTTACAAAAGCAGACGAGGATAGCGCCTCCACTGCTTCCAGTGAAAGTGATCATGACGACACAGTAACCGAGATGAAAACGAAACGAGGCAGACCAAAAAGGAAAGCGGGAGACCAACTTTTGCCAATACGTAGGGTGAGTAATACTAATTTTTTTAGTTTGAATTCTATGCTCGAGGAGGGTCAGCATTTTTTATTATTCTAATACCGTACAACTGTTTTTATTTTTTTGCAGTCTAGCAGAGCTCGCAAGAATGAAGCTAATTATCATGAGCCAGCAGGTTCTGATGACGCAGCGGATAACCCCGAGAATGAAGACGATGTTTCTACTGGGAACCAATCTTCGAATCCAAGCAGAGAAGACCACGCTGAAGAGATTATTGATCACCGCAATTTTGTTCAATCCAGTTCTGCTGAATATCAGTCAGGAGCTGGAGCAGGCCACCTTAGGGACGATGGGGACGTCCATAGAGATAGAGGGACGGGAGCTGTTGCAGCTGAAACGGGGAGTGTACCAACACCCTCGTATCTTTTTAGTGGCGGAGGTTTTTGTGTACCTGAGGAAGATGACGTTCCAGGTCTCGAAGGTCATCAGGAGCAGGACATCAACATTCAGCCTGAACAGGATGTGACTGAGCCATGTGATCCCAATGAGCTGGTCAGTGGTCACGTGGATGGGGATATTACGCCAGGTTTATCGAATTTAGACCAGGAATTAATCCAGACAGCAACCCAAGTAGCCACTGGAGAAGTGCATACTAGTGCGAGCAGTGGATTTCGGGCTCTGCCTTTCCTTCGCAGGAAACGGCCTTCGAAGCAGCCCTAATCAATGTTCATACTCAGCTGGTAAGATTCAGCACTCACCACATGGGCATGCTTGTGACTAACAATTCAATATTGGTGTTGGCAGCGTGGGTTTCAGCTCTCATAAATATACATACTTCTCCCATTGGTTCTGCTTTCAAAGTACCACACTTGCTGACAGCGATACCTGTTGCAGCAGCTTGACTTGCGTAGAAATTGTTGCAACTTCCGAACACGGCCAGATCTGTTATATAGAAATATATTGGACCCTTGTACGTATTTGATTCGTTTATTCGACTATGGTGGACAGAGCGAGTGTGGTAATTACTGATACTGACCAGTCATGGCCCCGGTTTATTAAAAGTGTCGGTTATTTACACTGCAGTATTGGACGTCGCTAGAGTTACCTGTGCTGTTGAATATAGCCTTTGAAAAGGTTTCTCCGATTTATTATCATCTGCAAGGCCCACTTCTGGAATGAGGGAGAATCTCTTTACGACTTCGTGGTTGCTCTCTCAGGCTTAGTATTTGACTTGGTTGTGCCACGACTAGTGTTGTGTATGTCTTTGGTGAGAACATTCATGATGTACTAACATTTTCATCATTCTTGAGCCTTACCCTCGTCAACCAAGGTGAACCAAAAGGCTGGAGCGACCTTAACCAATAAGGAGTTTAGCTTGGTTTGTCGTCACTTGGACTCTTCATTTCGTACTGCTGTGCGAAGTGCGAGGGCGCCACGGGGACCTTCGTGGCTGCCTCCTTGTATGAACAGCGAACGGGCTGGTGCTAATAGTGATGTATCTCATGGTAATCTCTTTTGACGAGGTGTAGCATTTCCTTGCAACTATGCGCACGAGCGTATTTGCAGCTAATCAGAAGGGCATCCAGTAGACTTTTCATTGCTTAGCATCGAATTCCACCTATGATACAGGGTATGAACACGATGCATTCAGAACACTTCTGGCCCCAGGATGAACAAGCAATGTGGCCGTTGCTGCACTGATTAGTAATCACCAAACTGGCATGGAAAGTGGCCCTCATGTCAGAAACATCAGAGAGAGATCGTCACAACAGTTAAAATTAACATCATTAACTCCCACTCCAATAACTTTATCAATTCGCAACTTCTCACGTGGTGGGCCAACTGGAAGAGACTCTGTGCAGATGGTGCAGTTGGGCAGGCGGACCCAAACGATACAATGCTATGATCAACGTATGTCAAGCTCTAAATGCTCGCGAAATGCTCATACGTGATCGCATCTCTTAATCCTAGGGGTCCGCCCTCGTTTAACTTCATCCAGGTTAGAATCTGACAATCATATATCTGGCAACCAAGCAAGCAGTAAGGAATCATATTTGCGTTCTCATGCAGCCAGCATTCTGAAACACAAGCGGAGAGCACACTATCTTTTCCTTTTTACATGATGTTGAGCTAGTCATGCTCGTAGTAATCAATGACGAGAAATAGGGATATGTGTACACTTAGCCTATCACTTGATGAGACTGGCGTGAGTTGCCTCATTAACGACATAACACCACAAGCGAAACGACAAGAGCTCTGAGTACTGGATGTCAGAATTTGAAAAATGAGCTTGCCTAGTTTGGGACAATCTCAGTTTGTCGGAGAATACGATTTGAGAAGCATATGACTTGTTACAGCATCCGCAGGGATTCAGGACTTATGATTTTGGCCAAAGCACAGCTTTCAATCTCCTTCCGTTAATACGATAATTACCACTTCTATAGATTGTTCTCTCTTACGGAATAAAATAGTCAAATCCTACTCTTCTTAAAGAACTGGCTACGTTGAACCTTCTAACAAGGTCTAAACCACTATATTACAAAATTCAGTGTGTATATACTGGGCAGTTTAGAATTTGTACTTATCTATTGTATCGTTTGGTTATCATACAATGTACAAGGTGGCTACCTATCACTTTTCATCTGTATTACTATATTATATGCACATTTTGATGCTTATGAAATTTTTGGTCCTCATTATTCAATCAACATGTTCACACAATTAGAATCTAATTGAATACAAATTCAATTTGTGTGCACAATTGACTAGAAAAAATTGAATGAAACTAGATTACATAGGGACATGAACCATCGAATGGAATTATACAATCTACGCCTAACCTTCTGGTCAAACTAAAATATTTGCACTTGATAATTATATCTTATGATACCCGAAAGATACCATCCTCATGAAAGCAAACTGGAAAAAAAGTGATATGGATCCAATTAAATGCAACATCTCGATGTGCAATGCAAGCGATGGCAGAAGCAGCGATGTGCGGAGCACCGATCGAACAAGCGGGGCATGCATGATCGCAGAAATGCCCAAATTGGGCCGAAGAGATTGAGCAGCAAGGCGAAGCCGATTTGCTGTTGAGGGCCTCACAAGCGGCGGTGAGCTCGAGGGAAGTGACGACCGACGACGACGACGATTCTTCTCTTGTCTCTACGTCTCGATTCGCCGTTTAGGTCCTCCTGTAATTGCTCGGATCGAGATGCCGACATCCTTCTTGAAGCCCATCAAATATCCGGAAGGATTCCACCTTGAATCCTCGGAATTCCATTCATGTTTCGTCTTGAAAGGTACAATTCGAACCCCTTCTGCCCATGTCATCCGGATGATGGCATTGCGTTTGACCTCGAGCTGTTGACTCTGTCTTTACACGAAGTCGCCATCAGTTTTACTTAGGAAGCCCTAAAAACTCATCACATTGCGCTCGTGTAGAAACAGAATGCAGGATTTGATGGAGGGGAGTAGGAATGGTCATGCAGTTGCGGTTGGTCTCATTCTTGGTGGTTGCTGGAGAGCGGCATTTGGCGAAGAGGATGGGATTTCGAGGTCTTTCTTTTGCTGTTGGGTCCACCATTACGTTAAAGGATGGCTTTTGTCTCTAAATCGGTGGGACAGTCCACCACATGTTCCAATTATTTCTCATTCTTGGTGTGATAACTCTCCTCCAAGTTGTTCAGTACAGGCTAGCGACTTCGGGATAAGTCACTCACAACCTTTCTAGCCTTATCGTGAGTCGCATGGTTGTGAAGTTGCGACGTGAGATGGAAGAATCTTTATGATTTGAGGGTTTTAGTTTCTAACACAATGTGATCGGAAATTCTGTGAGTCTGTTTGAGAAATCATATTATCTGATTGAGGGTTCGTTGATTTACCCACACAAAGAAAGAAGTTGGAATTTGCACGCCTGATAAGAAGAGAGGAGGCACAAAGGAAACGGTGACGTCATAACCCTTCAACAGTCCTCATTGCGGAAAGATGGGCGGATGGACAGGAAAATCCGACAGAAAATTCTTTCCGGAAAGTAATACACTGTCTGAAAATCTACATCAGCGTTGTCGGATTCATCCACTGACAGCCTATGTTCCAAAGCATGATTGACTTTTATGCACACGATGGCTGTAGGAAGCACATGCGTCTAGCAGCACTTCATGTGGTTTCGCGACACAGACAGAGCTTCACGTATTCTGTTCATGGCGTATCGAGGAGGTTTGGAGTTTAGCAGTGGGTTGGCGACGGAGGTGTTTGTACTCGCGTGCTTATGATCGATCTGAGGGTTTAGATTGAGTCCCCTGGTTAGACGTGGTGGAGGTTGAATGAGCAGAGACGAAACAGGGTCGAATTCAACATGTAATTGTGCGGTATAAGTTAGAACTGCATTTTTTAGGTGGATTTCAAAGTCATGTTGGTGGGTGGGTTGCGTTTCCTGATCACTGGAGCTAATTGTCGTTCTTCGCCTTTGTTGAAGCTCTAGGTATATACCTTACGCAACTCATGAATGTATTAAAAAAGAAACAGCAGCATCGTAGTAGAAGAAAGTTGTTCAAAGATGTTAAAGCATATCTTGCAGATTCATGCTCATCTTTATTTCTTTGCAGAGGATTCCGCTTCTTTCAATTCTGTAAAGTTTGCGATCCAACGGTGTCACTGTAGTTGGCGTCATGTGCGGTGAGGCTAAACATTGTGCCTTCAGAATCTGCTGTGGAGAATTTCGTTGGGTCTGATTTATGTTGGGTGAGAACTACGTGGGGTTTGTGGGGTTGTTTTCGTAGCGGTAATCTGCCGTATCATTATCCCTGCATCTGATTCCGAGTAGCTGGCCATTTTTCTTGTCTACAACGTTCTTTCAGTTTCCAGCTTAAGAATTCGTTTCTCGTTTGTGCACCACGTTTGTATACTGTCTGAATTTATTAGGATGTCAATTCGACAAATGTAAACATTGTAGCAATTGAACACTTAGATAAGCCTTAGTGAACCAGGTTGACAGTTTAGTTAGACGTGTGAAGATTCAGACACGTTTTCAGCGTTATTGGATTCTTGTTTGCGTCATTGTCTATTTGGTTAGGTACTTGTCGTCTCGTTTTCATAATTGATTTGTTTGCCTCATGCCGAGTGATGTGAAGGTATCGTGTGAATTGTCCTTCTTGTTAACATAAGTCTGTCTCTTAGGTTTGAGGTATGATGCTAAATACCCACAATATTTCTGTTTATAGAGCGCAAATTAATTGTGGAGAGTGACTGTAGCTCGACGAATCGCAGTCCGCACACTCGAAACACCTGCTTTCGGATATGACGAATATCATTGAGATATCAAATAAATACAATTGTGGAACTGTAAGTCCAATGTATCATCCTATTCCTTCGCACTATCAAGTTATTTCAGATTAACTTTCTGTCATTGACACCGAGGTTAGTGGTGATGTTCTCAGTCTTAAAATCATTGTTGGGTCGGACTGAATGCTTCTCATTGGCTTTTCAATTGTCAGATGATTACCCTAAAGGTCGAGGAGAACTGAGTTTCTTTCACCGCTGACAGACCAAACGATCATTCCTTTTCATTCCCTGATAAAACAACTTATCCAAGTTCTCCATTCAAGCCTCTGATGACAACAGGGGGTCGGCTCTCCAACACATGAGCTATTTCTTGTTGGGTGTTTCACCTCCTTTCTAATTATCACCATTGCAGGTACTTGCAAGTGGTTTTTATCAATATCAGCGCTGTGGAGCTGTGAGGAGAAAAGTACCGACTCCACGGTATGGCATCCTCTACGTCTATGGATCTAGGTAAGATACAAATTAATTTTCTCTTTCCTTTTTACTTATATATGTACGTATATATATATAATTTTATTTTATTTCTTTTGACAATCCTGTCGTATTCTAACTCTATGGGTCAATTACGGTGCAACAAGGGTACCACAAGCTCTTTTTATATCAGCTAGATTTTTGGTGTTGTCTTGCAAATTCGACTCGCAATGTGTTGTAACTTATTGAAATGCTAAGTGACGATGAAGAGGGGCAACATGGTTTTGGAATCTTTAGTTGCATCCGCTAGGGAACATCTAAGAATACCGAAATTGTCACATTGGGAAGTGTAACATTCAGTCAACTTCTCCTTACATGCAACAAATTTTGGGAGCGGTTTCTTAGCGATTAACCTGGCATCGTAATGTATGTGGTTCAAACTAGTTGACAGACATGATCCCTTTCTAAAAACAGATTTCTTTCTTCACACAGATTGTGGTTGGGAAATGGTCGATGGGCCAATTGTTCAAGTCCGACAAGCCTTAGCAATTATTGCGAATGTTCGAAAAATCTCCGAAACTGTATGGGTGAACAAGCGCCAGTGCAAGCGCGTTGCAGATCGTTACTTTGCCATAAGTGAGTTATTGAATAGCATGAGCTGCGACAAATATTCTACTGTTGGCAAAGCATTTGGTGGTGGCAGCAGCAGCAGCAACAACAAGGACTATCCTGCCTTTGACGAGCTCCTCACAGTGCTACTGAAGGGGCAGACTTTGGTATCGTGCTATGAGGATCCTAAAGGAATTAGCATTGTTATTAGCCGGACTGATAATCGAGAAGCATTTAAGGAGATTCATGAAGAACTTGACACCATGAAGGCGCAGTTTGACTTTGAGGGCTTGACGGAAGACTTCGAGTCCACATCGGTACAGAAGAGGATCAATATACTAACAGCAGATGCCGAAGCGGACAAGAAGGAGATGCAGGAGATTTTTACTAACATTCAGGAGTTGAGTCAAACAACGGATATGGGTATGGATGCGGAGAAGATAGCACACGTAGTTATGGAGAAGAACGAGCATGCAGAGGGAAGTGACGAGTTGCCGAGTTATCTTAAAATTAATTTGGCGGCTATAGAAATCAACAGCCCTGTACGCGAGTATAGGAGACAAAGCACGCGAGATCCAAAGGAGATGGATGGTTGGGTGCTTGTACGTTCCGGTAAATGGCTTGGCTGCGATTTTGCCGTCAAAGTATTCAAAGCTGGTGCAGTTGGTGGTGCAGTGTGGAACAAGCAACAATTGTTGAAGGAGGTTGGCTGTTTGGAAGGTTTGAGGCATCCTCATATTACCCGCCTTGTTGGTTTTGGTCAGGACAATGAAAAATCTGTCTTCTTGATGGAGTTGATGGACGGAGATTTAAGAAACTTCATGAAACAGAAATTGCAATTTGCTCCTACACCATATTCTCGGCCCTTCAATTGGAGTGAAGAACTCGATATCATAACACAGATTGCAAAAGGCATGTACTATATGCACACACAGGGATTTGCACACGGAGATCTCAAGTGCTCTAATCTTTTGGTTAAGAATTGGGATCAATACCTTGAAGTCAAAATCTCTGATCTCAGGGGGTCTCAGAAACTCGACAAAGAGTGGGATCCTGTAGCATTCAAACAAGCAAGTTTGACAAGACGGCCTCGATGGACTGCACCTGAGGCCATTGCAGAGTATGGTGGGTTACAGCCTTCGAAGGAGTTATTGAAGAAAAGCGATGTTTACAGTTTTGGAATGACTTGCTATGAAATTGTGACAGGAAAATACCCCTTCGATGGAATAAAAGATGATCAACTTCTAAAACAGATCAAAGAAGGCGTTAGGCCAGAGTTGCCTGGGGACTTAGACGAGTATCTCAAGGGGTTGATTACGACGTGCTGGGATAAGGAACCTAGAAACCGGCCGAATTTCGGAAACATCTGTCATGTTTTAGGAGTAATAAGGTCCAAAAAGCCTCCTGTTACAAATATTTCTTCTGGAAAAGACTTGGCGTTGGGTGTTTTCAGGCGCATATCCATAGTTCAGGAGGCAGTCGTCGGCCTGCTTGGAAGGGTGCGACAAGGCAAAACACCAGAACAGTCGAGCACGTGGGAGGCGGAGGAAGAAGACAGTATCCGTTTTCATCGCAGTCCTAGTGAGCTTATGGTGCCTGAGTATTTGAGGATTCCGCCCGGGCAGCTCAAAAAAGTGAGATGTATTGGACAGGGGACTTCTGCAAAAGTTTATGAGGCAACCTGGTTAGGCTGCACCTTCGCTGTGAAGAGGTTTAAAACAGGCTCATCTCATCGAGACCTGCAGCATGAAGTGGATTTTTTGATCAACCTAAGTCGCCACCCTTGCATAGTGCAGATGGTAGGTTTATCCGTGAACTCAAAAGATCAGTGCTCAATTGTGATGGAGTACATGAATGGCAATCTGCTTGAGTTGATTAACAGTCGGATGCAGAAAAAAATCTCAAAGCTGACAGGACCGAGGATTCCTTCATGTGATGTTGTGCCCTTTGACATCCGTGAGGCTGTGTTCATCATCACCAGAATTGCATTGGGTATGGCCTATCTGCACTTTAAGGGGGTCATGCACAGAGACTTGAAGCCCATCAATGTGCTCGCTCAGGAACATGCTGGAAGTCTAGACGTGAAAATTGTGGACTTCGGCATCTCTCACCTCGAAATGCCTTTGGATTCAAGCCAAGCACAAGGATCTTACATGGGTGCAGGTACTGGGTTTTGGCGGGCACCTGAAATACTCCCAGGCGGCGATGATACACAAGGAAAGCTCGATCTAAAGGCGACAGATGTTTACAGTTTCGCGATTACATCGTACGAGATCTTGACAGGAATAACTCCTTTCTTAGGTTTGAAACGAACAGATTACCGCAAAGTGAGAGAAGGGCTGAGACCGAAGCTCCCTGCAGATCTGAACTCAGAGTTGAAGGTGCTCATCGAGCAATGCTGGCAGACAAATCCCTTGAAAAGACCAGCCTTCCCAGAGATATGTGAAAGACTTCAGACAATTCAGCAGATGCTCCCGAGATCTACTTCATAGGGTATCTAATCTCTAAACTCTAAACCCCCTAAAATCCTGACTCGACTACTTCATTGATCAGTGTGACTGCAGGGTTTCACTCATCCTCACCAACCTCCAACACCTTTCAGTCGAATCAGCTATCAACAGTAAAAACCCAGCTGACTGGAAGCTCCTCGACCAACCGAAATCGGAATGCTGCTGCAATCTAGCATGCTGCTGCAGCAATGCCATCAGTGAGAACCCCAGCCCTGTTAGTTTGTGTTTTTTTCTTTTGGAGTAGTAAGACCTCAAGCATCCATAGTTGCCTGCAGGAAACGGCTAGTGCCATTATGCTGTCAGTTTCTCCAAAACTTTGATCTTTTCTGTCTTGATTCATCTTCCGGATAGTTTGGCTTGATGGGTATGTTTTCTTTTTTATATTTCAAGGCTCTTTCACCTCATTTTGCAGAATCTCCAGAGCAGGAAGATTTCGAAGAAGAAATGGTCCTCTTGGTTTTTATACCATCCAGGATATGAAAGCATTGAAGGCACGTCATCTTGCAGCATTTAAAGTACGTGATCTTGAATAATTCCACATGATTTGAACTCAATTAATACTCGTGGGAACGATAGAGTAGATAATCATTATTCTAGGTATTTATATAAACAATATGCAAACACCTAGATTTTATTTATTCGATAAGTGTTTAATTTTTTAATATTGTTGGATTGTTTTATTGTCTTCTTACTACACATTGATGCATATTATTTGTACAAGCAATTGCATAGAGTGCATATCCAATCACAATACAACCACCATACAAATCATACTGGAAAATGTGATATTTTCTTGAAAAACGTTTCATAATCTTTTTCACATATATGATGTACACAAAAATAAGTCCAATAAATTTGAGTAATATTCTGGTTATTTCTAGAGTATAAATATAAAATATAAATCCATGTCAATTATTATATAAATACTTTTTATCATAACATTAGATTGTAAGAATAGAACTATTTCTTAACAAGAAACTTTAGATATTATTTTATACTTAATATATTTGTAGCAATAAAGAATAGCTAATTTTACTTGTATTTAATTATTCTAAGCTTTAATCAAAAAACTATTATCTATAATAATATTAAGGCATCACCAACTAGAATTTGGTGTAAAGGTATCAAACTATTTAGGTTAATATATATATATATATATATATATATTAACAACTACTTTAGTTGGGGATCAAAATTAATTTTATTTTTTCCATATTATCACATACATCTATATAAGTCATCATCAATGAAGTTACAACATTAGTCACACAACCTTGTAACTTATTAGAAACACCATAGTGATGTGTAGGAGTGAAAGAAATATATTACCTCTATTATTGTATCAACCTATTTTCTAACTATATATATATCTTTCAATGATATAAAAATATTTAAAAAAACTATAAACAACAGTTAATAGACAAGAATAATTTTATGTGTAACTTATAACTTGTTGCACTTAATTATCAATTCAATTGCACATAAAAGAAGAAAGTTGTGGGTTGTTGAAGATGGTAGTGAATTAAAATAATAAAGTGCCACAATATTTTAGAAGATTACAAATTCTTATACATATATGCTTACATTTATCCATCACTATATAACCACTATTCTAAAATAATTGGATATTAATTATTATTATACTTCTTGTTTCTTATTTTTAAATAAATAATTTTGAAGAGATTCTTTATGTGTATTTATGTTTTTAAAAGTTTTAAAATTAGTTAATTTTTGTAGTTAAAAAAAAATCTAGACAACATATTTTTATTTTATTAATAATACAAATTATCATTTTCTAATATTTTATCATAATAATTATTAGATCTACAAAGTATCAAAATCAACTTTTTGACACAATTCATATCCATTGTAAAAAAATTCCAACTTTTCTAATCTAGAACACATCTATGTAGTCATAGTAGTTAAGTAAATTTTTACAACAAAAAACATGCTTGTTATCTAGCATTACATTCAAACTACAAGACTATCAAGCATCTTCGGATCTTTAAAACATTGAATCCAAGACTACTTCCTAATCTAGAGTCCAGAGAATTAGAACGTACAAAAGGAAACGGATCCATTCTCAAATCTGAAAACAAGCGGCGACGACGAAGTGATCTAGATACGTAGTCCTACATCGTCTCTTCAAATCCTCTACCAGAGACAATTGACCGGATGATGCTGATCGAATACAATACTGGAGCACAAAATCCAACAACAGTTTGCCAAATTCTCGAGGACTCAACAGTTTTTTTCTCTATATATATATATATATGAATGTGTGTGTGTGTGTAAATAAATAATTAAATGCTCTAGAGGTTACAGAAAAAAAATTGTTTGTAGCAAATGCAGAATAGACCAGCAGCTTAGGTGCTATTGTGACAATACGATCGACGTTCATTCTGTGATCAATGATCCTTGTCCATGGAAGGTTGTGCGACTAAGTGCACGTTGGAGCTTACAGAGATCTGTTAAGACTATTTTTTCATTTTGTTGCATGCTATATATTTGTGCTAACAACATAACAAGCAATGTCGAACTCAAGTGTACAGAGCAACAAGAGCAGTGCCGCGATGCATGAGTGTAGGAATATACCAACGGCTTCAGCAATCAGGCTGCACAAACCTGCGCAGTAGGCTGCACAAAGTGGCTCACAGTTCCGTTTACCTTGCCAAGCACTTCACTATCAAAAGAAGCCGGAGTATTGAATGATTGCGTCAAATTTTTAAGCCTCTCATCCCATGTAGCAAGATCAATTGAGAGCGACATGTGTAGTCAAAAGTTTGACCTTCCACATAATAATCGTGCACTCTGAATCATTACAAATTCTCCCAATCTCATGTTGCTGTACCACTGACAAACAACCTCTACGGTCAGAAATTAAGACATTCCAGAGAAAAGATGAAGGTCTGCTGCATTGTCGTTCTGGCAATGCCAAATAAATCAGCTCTTTGTAAGATCGATTCGTGTGCATCGACAGCATTCACAGAATACCTCCCCCAGAGAACCCTGAATCAGGCGGTCGTACATCAGGGAATTCGAATATCTGGTGTAGGAGCAGATGGCGCTGAACACACCACACAATGAAGGCAACGTCTGCGTTTCATAAATGAAAACCAGGCTCCACGCGGCGAAATCATCTCGCTGCTAATCCAGCCCGCCGTTTGATAACTCGAACAGGCCTCACGTCGCTCCTGACGGCATTTCCAAGTGAGAGTCCATATGCTGCTGAAGCTCCGATCCGGGAGGACCTCGGCCTTCCAATTCCATCTCCGATCTCATCCCTGAGCCCCCTTGTTCGATTCCCAACGCATTCCTCGGCAGCTCCTTCTCATCACAACAGATCTGGCCCAGTATATGTCAGAATCCTCACGTTCCTGTCTGCCAAATTCTTACTTTGCGGATGAGTAAGCGGCGAGGCCTAGATCTTGAGCAAGAAAGCTATTCTGCGTCAAAGACTCATCCTCACTCATCCAACTTAATGTTAAGTTAACAAAGCCAATCAATCATGTAATCAATTCCGAGTTATTGTATCAGCTTTGACAATTCAACAGCAGTAAAAACGCCTCAGAAGCGAGGTAAGAGGAACTCATCTATAGTGTTTTTTTCATATTCAATGTGCATTGGATCTTATACGCATGTGGATAAATATATACACACACACGCACTCTATTCTATTCGTGTGCAGGAAATTTTATATGTATAAGTGTTATGTATAGAATCGCTCCGCTCCTGGCCATGTTTGAGAACCACCATGAGAGTTGTGCTATTTAGATCCGAAAAGGCAACAGGGAACAATGGGAAGGGGCTCCGAAATAAGTGTGGGCCACAACTACTAGATCGTTTGGTGGTGCATGTGTGATGATGGGTCCAGGTCTTATCTTGCTGAGGAGATCATCGAAAAGTGGCGGGGTCCCGGTGATAGGGGCTCGTGTCCCTGAAAGCGAATTTTCCCAGAGCCCACGGGTTTGAATTCGGGTTCTGTCGTCATGCCAAGTGCATTCAATGCAGGTGGTGCTCTTTCTAAAGCAGGCCCCTCTTGTCCAATGAGCTCCGGCCATGTGTCCTGCTTACCCGTCAAGGAAAAGGCGTTCGGTCATTCGGTGAATGTGTGTCTTAACCTTGGTCAATTTTGCATCCAAGCGCTTCTCCCATTGCTTCTGACGCCCGAAAATTGCTTAATTGGACTCTACCACTTCAATCAGCTCAGCTTCTCGCAGGTGTAACCCCCACCCCCGATTTGGAAATTTCTGTGCCGGTGCCGTGGATTTCCAGATGTGATTTACGACCCATTTTGCGAACAGAGTCAAGACAGTGGGCTCAATGTTCTTTTGGTCAGATCCGGACCTGTGCCCACAGGACTCACCAACCGCATATTTTCTCGGTTGCTTTTAAGTTTTTGTTTGCGCTTTTCGAAAAATTTCCCCCATTTCTTCGCGGTGAAAATTTAATGGTGCTTGGTAATCATCTTTTACTTTTCTGCCACATTTGTAATTGCAAAACATATCCCCCATTGGGTTCAATTATCACCCTCCCATCAATTCAAAGCTTGTATTTGCTCTCAGTTCCTTCATTTTAGTGAGGATGAATGGGAGGATGGATAGGGGATAATGCTAATTCTTCTGTGCACCAGAATCTCAACAAGTATGTTAGAATGTACATACTGAAAAACCAGGTTGTCTGGGTTGAGATTCAAAATTTTATTGTAGAACTGTTTATTATGTAGGTGTCATATATCTATTTTCATTTTTTTTCAACTGAATAATAAAAAAAATAAAAAATAAAAAACTTGCAAATATTTTTGTAACATCTTGGAAACTTATAAAAAATTTACAATGATATTATGTATAGACTAATAAAGTATTGTATAGAGATAATATTAATGCATGTTGATATATGTATGCTACTAGAAACATGTTGAGCACACAAACAATACTAATAAACTGCATAAATTTTATAAAAAAAGCTCTTCCAATTGAATCCACTTTAACTCTTAGAATAAATTCATGTTGTTGAGAACACTAGAAAATTTTATCAATTTTACAGATTTATGCAAATGTTTCTTTAAGTTACATCTCAAATTTTATTACTTTAGTAAGATTTTTAAATGTACCAAAATTATTAATAATATTTTCATTTCCATTATCCTTTAGATAAATAATTTTAATGCATCTATTATATGTTAACACCCTTGGCATTATAAACATCTTTTAGTTAACTTCTTCTTCATAAATAGAAGATCTCCATCTTCTTATATACAAAGTCCCTATTAAGTGCATGTATTATATAGTATAATTCTACTAGAATTTCACTCAACATGCATATAATACATTGGCCAATAAGAGGGCTTGCTTGTTTGTCTTCTCTATTTTTATTCTTGGAATTTTCTTATATAATAGATGTTTGTGTTTGCACACACTTTTTGGATACAATTTTAAAAAGAATACTATAAAAAAATAAATTAATCATTATCACTTTATTTGTTACTAATAAACATAATGAAATTTGACAATTTTGGTATTCATTGATGTGCATGTGTGTGTATATATGAGAATGTAAATGTAATGTGTTAACAGAAATACTACATGATATAATTAAATAACAATAAATTAATTACTTAATGTACTGTAAAGCTTTCCTTTATTAGCAATATTTTTAAGTTATAAGAATATTTAACTCTTTTGGTGAATTCGAAACAAAAAAACAAAAAAAAACAATTGTGGGTAAATACATGTGAAATTTGTTCAAGGTAATATTCCAATTAATTTCATATTCATGAATAATTAATTGCAATGGATAATTTAATTAAAAATCACTCATTTCATGGAAATTCATTGTTCGACTGTATTTAAAATTTTCACTTTGGTCAATCTATAGAAAACAATTTTGTGTGTAAGTGATTTTGAGTAAAATATTTTATTCTTTTACAAAAATAAAAAGCCATTCACAAACCCATGTATCAACTTCAAACCACTTTCATAATGATGTACTTAAAATATAGATTCAACATAATACTCTTAATTCTCAATGTACTGTTAGTTTTTCTGTGTAGTATTTGAATTTGCCTTTGAAATATAAATATATAAATGTATGTATATATATATATATGTATATATATGTTGAATTGCCATTGAATGTATGCATAAAATCATGTCTATTCAACACATTTAAGTTTGACATCTAATGATTTAGACATTGAATTCAAAATACTGAGAATAATATTAAAATATACACAAATTATTATGATATGAGCTTTAATTCTAAAATTGTAGACATATTTACTTTAGTTTTGAAACATATATACATATACATAAAGAAGTAGTTCTTACTCATTATCAGCATTCTTAGGAATATACACTGATCTATAAATACATACTCAAAAGAAGAGTGTTAGAATTAGATAGCTCTTAAAGCACTTGTGAATGTATGGTGTGTACATGCATTTAACAATTTTTTTTGTCATTGAAAAAGAATTCATAAGCAGTCATCCAAATAATTGGCATTTTTGAAGCATTAGTTGACTTCAGAAATTTAAACTATAAAATATATTAATGTATATACTTAAAATGATGTCATTGCATACAGAAGCAAAGAAATATGATTTAAAAAATGTAAGTATATCATCAGAATAATTTATAAGTAAATATATATATATATATATATATATATATATATGAAGACCCATATTTTACAATTTACAAAAGAGTATTCCATTTTTTATATATAATTTTAATGAAAGGTTTCAATAATTAATTAAAGAATATGCTTGATCTAAAGCTACTTACATGCCAATGACAAAATTACGTTTTTAATTTTAAAATAATACAGGTAATACATACTGGCACATGATAATTGAATTTGTTTGAATTAACCACAACAAATTGTGAGGTTGGAACTAGTTTCTGTTAATAAATTACCTTTAAGAGTGATTTTTTTTTTGATAATTCATGATGTGAAACCCACTTTTATATTTCAATTTAAAATTTGATCAAACCTTGATCACAACGATTCTGAAACCTTTGTACGGGAAGCGGTCAGTCTTTCGAACGAAAAAAAAGCAGTTCACAAAAACTGTCGACGAGGCGTAGAAACCGAGGCAGGCAAGCACTTCGACGACTTAAGTAGAGCTAGCCGCCAGTCGATGCCGGTACAGCGAGAGGATCGTGATCGGGGTTTGACCTAATATTCTCCCCGTGATCGAAGCCAAATCGGTGCCTTCAGCCGTGGATTGTCGAGGCGGGGGAGAGCCACGAGCAGTAAGGGGAGCGGAATCTGCAGGAGCAATGGCGCATCAACAATCGGTGAGAGCCATTCGCAGAGACTGGAGATTGCGTGAAGGCGGTCGGTGGGTGAGAGGGTCAAGCGGGGGGAGATCACAAGAAAGAGGTGACAGAAAAGGGAAACCGAAAAAACAAATGCGAGAAACAGAGAAGCAGCTTGCTATTTCCGGCGGTAATGGTCGTAGCACGAGCGATTTAATGATGGAGGCTCGCTCCGGGAACCCCGCGACGCCTCAGATGGTGTCAGAGATGGTATGTCTGGGCTCGCAGGGGTGGAGTGAATCCACCCAATTCATTAGCCTGCAGCAGGATGGACAGCCAGTGACCAGTCCCGGATCCACTAGTGGAGGGGCCGAATCCCCGGAATGGGCCGTTATTAGCAAGCGCTCGTCCTGGCACCGCAACACGGGGGGATCTACCCAACCTGGACATGCAGGGTGGGGCTGAGTGGAATTCACAAGGCGATGGGGTGGAAATGAAGGGGCAACGCGGAATTGTGCAATTCCGGCACTATCCCACACGTTGTCGTCGCGCGCTTCCAAGATTGCAGTCGTCGTCATCTTGCGCAGGCTCCTGTGCAGGAGGGGCATGAGCAGCACGACTTTCATCACTGTGAAACGGATCTCAGTTTCGCGGATGTGACGGATTGGCTAATCTTGTCAATCGTCCATCCTCTCGTAGGGTGGTGGGTTTCAACTCGCCAGCAGGAATCGAGCTGCACCGTGACCTAGGCGTGTATGAAGTCACCATCGGCGGGGTGGCTTGGGGTCGTGGTGGTGTGTTGCAGCTTCGGATGTGAAGGAGCGATGAGATCTTAAACCTTGATTGCGCCGAATCGATTCGGCTGCGGGGGTTTGCTTCCAGGCCAGGCGTTTCTGTCGAATTGTGTGAATGCGCCAGGGTGACAGATCTGGCGGGGAGAGGTCGAGGTTAGGGTGCGGATTGCGAATTTAGTTGAAAGCGTAATCTGTGCAGACAGGCGGATCGGAGGGTATTGGGTAGCCTGGCAAAAGCAGAGCTCGAGCTCGACTTCCACGAGATTTGTTGGGTGCAGGGATACTGTGGAAGGGGGTAAATTTATCTGAATGACTTCAGCGTTGAGGTTTTTGTGCTGTGGGGCAAAATGCCTCGGGAGTTCCGCCAAGCCTGGAAAGGAAACTGGCTCCAAGAAGGCCATCACGGGATCAAAATCAAAGAGGAGTGGCAACTCAGGAGCGCCGAAGCCTGCGGACTCAACCTTCTATGGCCCACGAATCTTCACGTACAGGGAGCTGTCGCAGGCGACGAAGCAGTTCAGCGCAGATGAGCTCCTCGGGCGAGGTGCTTTCGGGAGTGTATTCAAGGGGACGTTGAGCGATGGATCTATCGTGGCCGTGAAACAGATCGCGCACGATTCTAATCAAGGAGAGCGGGAGTTTCTCGCCGAGGTGTCCATCATCAGCCGCATTCGTCACAGGAACCTCGTACAGCTCCAGGGATGGTGCCACGAGAAGGGCAATCTACTCCTGGTCTATGACTACATGCCCAATGGCTCCCTTGACAAGCTCCTCGGTGGCACCAACACGAACGCTAAATTCGCAGGATGGGATATGCGCCACTCGGTTTTACGAGGAGTGGCGTGCGCGTTGTCGTATCTCCACGAAGAATGCCAACAATGCGTGCTCCACCGTGACGTGAAACCCAGCAATGTTCTTCTCGATGAGAATTTCAACCCGCATCTTGCTGACTTCGGACTCGCTCGCTTGATACATCACACTACCGACAACGTCCAGACGACCATTATCGCCGGGACGCGGGGTTACTTAGCCCCGGAGCTCTCGCAGGTGGGAAAAGCTTCAACAAAATCCGATGTGTTCAGTTTCGGGGTTTTGACTCTGGAAGTTGCGACAGGGAGGAAGGCGCTCGACAAGAACTTGCCCGAGAGTCAAAACGTGAGCTTGGTCGACCAGGTGTGGCGAGCCCACGAGCAGCACACGCTGCTATCAATAGTGGATCCGAAGCTCGACGGCGCACACGACCCCGAGAAGATGACCACATTGCTGCAGATGGGCTTATTCTGCTGCCACCCTGATCCAGAAGCCCGCCCTCCGATGAGCTTCATCCGCCAGTGGTTCATTCAAGAAGTCCCGCTCCCAGCCCTACCGCCTGTGAAACCCCGCGTCAACTACGTCCTCACCCCGCCATCACCCCCCAAGCTCGCGCTTCCCGCACCCGAGGCCAAGCTCGCAATTGAAGGCCCTCCGTCGAAGGCTCTCGCGATTGAAGGCCCACAAAAGATGAGCAACGGCACGAGCACATCCGCCAGCCCAATTCATCCCCGCAGCCCCGCGCTTCGGAGTCCCAACACGCGCAGCCCCACATCCCAGAGCCCGGCGAACTCCAGAGAGCACGCCAAATCCAATGGCGTAAGCTCACATCCTCCGACGACAGAGCACAGTTCCGCTGCAAACGGTAAATAGGTATTATCTATACAAACTGAACCCGCATTGCACAATTTTGCATGTGGGTTGGTAATTATCCATGTTAGGGGTTTAGAGCTATAGAAGTGGGATGCGGTCGCTTTTACTAGACTTTGTATCTATCTACAAAGGGATTCAAATTGAGTACATAGTTGAGTGGAATTGCGTGATTGATGCGGATCGTCATGTTCACTTGTCGAGGGATGCTTGCCCATTGATCTCCGGGTGTGCACTATTTTTTGTAATTCATATATTTTTTCCTCTGAAGCGGATTACCTCGCAGAGGGGATTGGAATAAGGTAGCCTTCTTCCTTCGAAGATGCACTCTTCTTGTCATCGTGTTTGCATTGCATTGCGTCTCTGTGTCTCTCTTTTTCTCTTCTACACTGTGTTGCATTGCAACATTTCACATACTTTGCCTCTTTTTGTGTGTGAGAAGTGTGTGTACCCATTTCACGGTTTTTCCGTGGGATTTTGGGTGCTGCGCGGGACTGTTCGCTTTGTGATTTCTTTTAGTCTCTGAGGCATTCGATACCTTTGTCTGCGCGTTCGTGCTTCGAGGTTTGGATAAGTTCTGAGGATCTCGTCCCCATAAGAGCTTGGCGTAGTTCCCGATGCCACACGCTCACTCGAGAGAGAGAGAGAGAGAGAGAGAGAGAAGGGAGTTTTTGCGAGGAATGGAAACAAGTGGAATTGTGCGACGCGGGCGGAGTCACCGAGGCTGGGGATCACTCAGTCTTCGAATGGGGGCAGGAGGGGGGGGGGCACCGGAATCAGTGACTGCCATTTTGATTTTTCAAAATCAAATTGTGGGGGAGGTGGAGGTGGGGATGGGCGTTCATTTATTGCTTACCGAAGGAAAGCTCCTCTGATCATACATTCATGTGGAACAAGTGTCTTGTTTGAATTCCATGTGGATGAGGCCACAAAGCGTTTCGTTTGGCACAAGTGCCACCTTTGGTTTGGATGATGCGGAAATCACCACCCAAAATAGAGTCCCTAATATGAAAGATTGTGTTTGGTGCCACTTCGGTACATATACATAAATAATTGTTGCATGTGCTTTATTAAATATGAGTCTTTTTTTCTTTTTCTTTAATCAGAATAATTTGAAATTGTTATTCCTTACATTCTTCTCCTTTTTGATAATCAGAAATACATGTCTTTTTTGAAACATGTCATTGTGCTGAATGACATGATAGAACATCAATGTTTGAATTGAAATCTTGCAACAATTAATTCAAATTCTCTGCACCTGTAGAACTTGAGTGACATAACTCAATTGCAATCACATTAACTGTGATTCCAACTTCCTTCATCACCTTCTCTGGCATTATAATAAAATGACCACTTTGAATATAATCCGTGAAACTTTGATATCCAAGAGACATTAAATTATTATACTCCAAACAATCCCTTTGAAATGAATTTGGATTTTTTTTCTTAGTTTAATTTATTAGTACATTTATGAAGTTACTTTTACAAAAAATTTGGATATTCAATAAGGGCACTATTATTATAAGAAGTTTCTAAACAACTTGATTTAGTTTTATGTATTTTTTATGTTGCTTAGTTGAGTAATATAACAAAGATTAGTTCCACTCTTTGACATTGATTTGTTCTTGTAGGTATTTTAAACATATACCCTATCATTTTCATTACATAAATTTTGATATTATAATCTCTATACGTATATTTTCTTTTGTTGTTAAGATGCCAAATACTTTTCAAAAAACTTATCGTTTATCTTTAGATTTAAACATAATATTAACAAAATATGTAGTTGGATATATCTTATGAGCGTTAAATACCATATAACTATGACCATTTGAAAATTTTGAAAAATTGTTAATTCAAATAATATTTTAAAAAATATTCTTATTACTTTTAATAGCATATATTTATTAAATTATTAATAATTAACTAAGAAATACTTAATATTCCTTTAATATATTTCTATCCATGATATTGTTAAACAAAGAAAACTATCAATACATAAGTTTTCAATGAAAATAGAGATTGTAAAAATTACTTTTTAACTAAGTTATTAAACTATATTGATGTCAGTAGTGATAAAATTTTAGGTTTAAAAAAATTAAATAAAGAAATAAAAATAAAATTAGGATTGATAATTTAATTATATTAAATTCTAACAAGCTCAATTTTCACTAAGAAGTACATTAATTATATTATTAATAAAATATATGCTTGTAACAAAATATTTTTTAAAATATTATTTAATCATGTTCTATTTTTTAAAATTAAATCAAATAAAATACCATAACAAATAAATAGGTACTATAAAATTTAAGTTATATATATATATATATATATATATTAATTTTTTTAGAAAAATATTTCTTATTACATTTGTTTCTAAAATAATATTACTTACATCTAAAATAAAAGAAGTAATTGGCAATTTTAAACATACTACAATTATACATGTTGTGTCATATATATATATATATATATATGAACAAAAAAAAAAAAATATTTGACAAAATGATAATATATATATATATATATATATATATATATATTTCTATAATCCATATATTTGATTTTTCAAATTTTAATAATAATTGTATAAAAATTTAAATTTTTTATTATAATTATATTTTTAAAATTTTTACAATGATTATAATAAATTAATATTTTAGAAAATTTTAAATTGTATACTTAAGTTATACATAACTATTTATAGAATATAATTATCTTTTGAAAATATATGTAAATATATATATGTTGAACTGATTGTATAGAGCAGTAATTAAAATTTTAAGAAATGTTATTATTAAATACACATAAGTTATTTCAAATGGTTGTGCTTCTTAGACACAACAAAGTTTTCTTCACTGCACACACACACACACACACACACACACATATATATATATATATATATATATATATGTATATATATTTATTTATCATTCTATCAAATGCTTCTTTGCTTTTATATATATATATATATATATATATAGCACAATATGTATAATTGTAGTGTGTTTAAAATTGCCAATTACTTCTTTTATTTTAGATGTAAGTAATGTCATTTTATAAACAAATGTAATAAAAAAAAAAAATTTAAGAAAATAAAAAATATATATATATATATATATATATATATATATATATATAACTTGAATTTTATAGTACCTATTTATTTTTTATGTTATTTTATTTTATTTAATTTTAGAAAATGGAACATATGTATATATACATATATATGCTTTTTATTAAATATTTAACCAATCCAACTTAATATGCATTTTTTGTCCAAATTTCATTGCATACACCATTAACTACCACAATCACTTCAATAATAAATTAATTAGATATTTTAAAATATTTTTGATATGTATTTTTATATATATATATATATATATATATATATATTTAATTTATGTAGAATCAAACAAACTATTTTATTATATGATACAACAAATGTTTAATGGTTATTTGTAATTGCTATGATATCTTTAAATTTTTATTGAAATTTAAAAAAATATATTCTTTACAAGTTTTAATGTTGTTTAAATTTAAATATAAAAGATGTATTTGAGTTATAGAATGCACAAGTAAATCCATCTTTTAAAAATATTTTAAAATTCACACAATTTAATAAGTTTTTAAGTGTTATGTTGTTTATTTTAATTAAAATTAAAATGTATCATTTGTTTACTAATTATTTTTGAAAATTCTGTTGAAGCACTTATATTGTGAAATATGGTTTTAAATTCATTAGAATGTCAATATACAAATATAGAAGAATTTGAATTATAAATGTTTAAAATTTCTTAAATGTCATAACTCTAGTGAGTATATTTATAGTAAGTTTATAGTAAAAATAATCTTTAACCAACTTATTTTTTATGTCAAAAATTGAATAAAAATTTAAATAAATTTTAAATTTTAAAAATTTATGTGTATATATATATATATATATATATATATAACTATAAACTACTAACAAAGTTTTAATTTACTTTTAATAATAAAACTATATTGTATAAAAAAATATATATATTTTTAGAAAAAATTTAATATATATATATATATATATATTTATATATAACAATAATATATATTTTTTAAATATTTGTAAAATTTTTATATTCAAAAAAATTGATAATGTTTTTAAAATTTTTAAAACAGATTTTTCTATCAAATTTTCATGTTTTCTTTAATTTTAAAATGCTTGTAAAAGAATATGGTTATTAGTGCACAACCATTGTTAATACTCCTATATAAATTTAGCAATATTGACATGTCAAAAATTCTTTTTACTGTGTGTGTGTTTTTTTATTTTTTATATTTTGTTATTAAAACCTGATGTTGCTAGATAGTAATAATTAATTATTGAATTTTGTTATACTAACCAATCTTACCAGCCTAATGATCATCATTCAAAACTATGTAATTTTTTATATTTTTCATATTAATAATTCAAAATAATTTCAATAGTGGTAAAAAAAATTTATTCTGGATTCTATTTTTTGTTAATCATTACTCAAGACATTTCCATTTAAAATCAACCATCATAATAGCTTACAAAAAGAGAGAAATATGTGTTTATTTGTTTGCTTGTTTCATTTCTTTTTCTCTCCTTTCTTTTTCTTCTAAATTTTTTTTCTTCTTACACTAATAAAAATGTTCAAATTATCATCTTATATAGTTCAAAAACTACTATTTGATTCTAAAATTCAATTTTATTTTTATTTTTATTTTTTATTTCCTTATCATGCATCAAAAATAAAATAAAATAATAACTCACTCAATTATACCTTGTAATGTAATATATGTATATATATATATATATATATATATATGTAAGAATTTGTAATCTTCTAAAATATTGTGGCACTTTATTATTTTAATTCACTACCATCTTCAACAACCCACAACTTTCTTCTTTTATGTGCAATTGAATTGATAATTAAGTGCAACAAGTTATAAGTTACACATAAAATTATTCTTGTCTATTAACTGTTGTTTATAGTTTTTTTAAATATTTTTATATCATTGAAAGATATATATATAGTTAGAAAATAGGTTGATACAATAATAGAGGTAATATATTTCTTTCACTCCTACACATCACTATGGTGTTTCTAATAAGTTACAAGGTTGTGTGACTAATGTTGTAACTTCATTGATGATGACTTATATAGATGTATGTGATAATATGGAAAAAATAAAATTAGTTTTGATCCCCAACTAAAGTAGTTGTTAATATATATATATATATATATATATATATTAATCTAAATAGTTTGATATTGTTACACCAAATTCTAGTTGGTGATGCCTTAATATTATTATAGATAATAGTTTTTTGATTAAAGCTTAGAATAATTAAATACAAGTAAAATTAGCTATTTTTTATTGCTACAAATATAATAAGTATAAAAATAATATCTAAAGTTTCTTGTTAAAAAATAGTTCTATTCTTACAATCTAATGTCATGAAAAAAAGTATTTATATAATAATTGACATGGATTTATATTTTATATTTATACTCTAGAAATAACCAGAATATTACTCAATTTATTGGACTTATTTTTGTGTACATCGTATATGTGAAAAAGATTATGAAACGTTTTTCAAGAAAATATCACATTTTGTGGTAGCAATCATATTTTATGAACATTTATACTTTGATTATGAAATGAGATTTTTTTTTCATTCAATGTAAAAAAAAGGGCTAACCTCCTCAACATCAAAGATGTTTCTAACCAATTGTCTCAACTCCATAATGCAAACATGTGCTATAAAGCGCCTTAATAGTATCTCATAGTGTTATTATTCAAAATAACTTTTTCCACCCGATTTGTAATTCGAAAATTGCACTCTTTCAGTTGTTTCTGAAACAAATGCTTGCTTCAGTTGAAACAAATAAATAAATAAAATAAATAAATAAATAAATAAGCACATGAAACATTGTTTCTAGCACACCACAACGTTACGGAATTGGAAAGCCCTCGTGGCATTTTCGACTGCCACGTCCGCAGAATGGAGGGGACAGCGTTCGGGATCTAATAGGCGGTGTGACCTGGACCTCCGAGCCTCCGTGGAAAAATGTTCTCTGCCACCCTGGTCACTTCGAGCTCAGAAGCAGTACCGGGTTGCGGCGGGAAAAAGAACTCTCACATCCGAGGTGGTCAAGCCCACGTGGCGTCTTCCCCTCCATGAGAACAAGGCCTGGGGAAGTAGAGTACGCTCTGATGGGACCTGTCACCGAAAGGTTCTGCCTTTGACGGAGACACATGAGCGGGCATGGGATCTGGATTCTATGACCGACTCTGACAGCTCACTCTGCCCCATTAGTCCACGTTCTTGGCGCGGCTTTACAACCTTGAATCCACCATTATCTGTTTATTGTTTATTGTTTATCCACCATTATCTGTTTATTGTTTATTGTTTATCTACCATTATCTGTTTATTGTTTATTGTTTATCCACCATTACCTGATTATTGTTTTGTCATTTCGTGTTAATAAATGAAGTGCTTGTTTTGCGTTATATACTCTAAACTCCACTACAGCCAAAACTTCTTTACTCAAGTCAAATAATGTATAAATGGATAAAGTGTGTGTCTCTCTCTCTATATATATATACATATGTGTGTGGTTTGAGGATTAAAAGTATTTAAAATTTTGATTCTACCCCATTCAGGCTTTAAGTCTGCAAAAAGCAACTGTATTAATTTGTATCAAGATAAACATTGTTAGTTTTTAGTTAGAAAATGACACTATTTTTTTTGTAAGCAATAGTGATATCAAATTAATAAATTAAAAACCAAATTTGAATAAGAATCTATTTTTGTGAACGGTTTTGTATAGATTGAATTGATAAATACAGTATAATAAAATAGACATAAGTGTAATACATTTTGGAATAAAAGACAATGATCCAAAGTTTAAAATAGAATCATTATGTTATCTTGAAATGGTGTAATATTATGTTATCTCAAAATGGTGTAATATCATGTTATCTCAAAATGGTGTAATGTGTAATATCATACACATTACATGTAATTAAGTTAATTTAATATTTTACTTTTATTCAAAATAACTTATTTTTGAGACAGAAATATTTGTTTAAATTGATTTTTGTCAAATTCAAACAATTTAAACTTGGACAGTGAACTTCATTATTTTTTCAATAAATTTAATATTATGAATGTAAATCCAAAATAAATATTCAATTATTAAGAGATAAAATATAATTATCCAAAATTCAAAATAAAAAGTTATGTTATCTTGAAAATGTGATTACATGGTAGAACACTTTATGCATATTAGTTATAATCAAATAGTTTGAATATAGTTATTATCCAAAATAGATTATGCTTGTGGTAGAAAGATTTTTTTGAATTAATTTGTTGTCAAATCCAAACAAATCAAACTTTGATGATAAATACATTTACTTTTCTAATGAGCCTAATAATATAAATAAAAAATTCAATTAAATATCTCAGTACATGCACATATACCACCAAATTAATTGAAACTTTATTAATGGTCTAATCAAAATATATAAATTAAGGTTCTAGTTTATAATTTTCAACAATAATTCTTTCAACATGTTACATTGAAACTTACATATTTTCACTTAATTTGTTTATTTATTCAATAATAATTCATAAAGAAAATAACTTATGTTTCCCATCAAAGAACTTGTTTGTCTTCTATGTTATGAAATATACACATATTTTAAGAGAGAAAAACTATTTTTGTAATCACAAAGCCTAAAAAATATTTTAAAAACTTATTATGATGTATGATTAAATTGTGTAAAAATTAAAGTATTTATCATCTCTTAATATCTAATTTTATGAGAATAAGATATTGATTTGTTTTAAAACTTCATTTTATGTACATCTCTAAATAAATATACAAGTATGTTTCATTTATTGTAAATTAAGTGTTAAGAAAAAGATCAGCAAAACTTGTGCTATAGTATAAAATTTAAGGTAACAATTACCTCTCATAACTTATATTTTTTTAATTGATTTCTTTTACAAGTTTAGTATTACTGCTGTAGAACTTAGTCCAATTCTCTTAATATGATTCGATTTTCTATTTCATTTCTATTTTATAAAACAATATGTAGGCATAATAATACTGAGAGAGTTATTGTATTCTTTATTTTGATATATATATATATATATATATATATGTGTGTGTGTGTGTGTGTGCATGAGCATGGTAGTTTGAATTCTTGTATGCACCCTTAGTAAATTTGTAATAGTAACTAAGAGATATTTTATTAATTTTTATTATAATATCATAAATTTGAGTTAGTCATAAATTTCTTGGAAGGTAAAAATTGAGTAATTTTCACCAAATATCCCTTGTATTTCAAATATATTTCTTTTATGCAGCATATACCCAAATCAATTTACAACCTTTTGTCAAAACATTTGTATGCTACAAACTTTAAGAAAAAAGATGAAAAGAGGAAAGAATATGTGCATGAACCATACAGACTCTCTTCAACATCTTTAAAGGTAGCATTGTGCTTTGAAAAAATAAAAATAAGTTTTGAATTTTTAATGACTTTTTAATTATACATTTGATAATTTTTTTGGGGGTTATCTGTTTTATAGTCAAAATTTCCATTGAATGTATTTGGTTTCTTACATTTTATTAAATATTCATTTACATACATAGATACATACATAGAGCAACAATACAAGTGATGCTACGAGTTGTGATATTTTCTTGCTTTATGTTTCATGTACTAACATGGACTATTATTGTGTCTCATGTAAGTACTTGTACCTTTTTTTTCCAAATCTCTAAGTAATTCAATGATTGAATAAGTATTTTAAGTACAAAATTCATTAATCCATTTTGTTACTACTACTTTTGTGTAACAATAATCAAATAGGATGTTGTGAATTATTTCTTACACTACAACTTTATAACATTGATTACTCTTGACTTTTAATAGCTTAAAAATGGACCAAAACTATGTTACTCATTATTATTAATTTTAGATAGGGATTATTAGCATTGGGTATTTTAGACTGAAAATTACTGCATTATTAGCACATCACACAGTTTCACAAATTCTCTCATTAGTATTGCTGTTCAATTATAAAAACAAATTCTGCAAATGACTGGTAATTTTTTGGTGTGTTTTTTCATGTTTATAATAAGTTGTCTTTGTTTATGGTTGAATCTTCCTTTATATTTTCTTTCAATGGATCTGGGTAACATAAGAATGGTAATAATAACAATTGGATTATTTCTTAACATTTAATATTTTATGATATATATATATATATACATATATATATATACTTAAATCAACATTATCATTTTTTAATAATACTAAATGACCTTTAGAAATCCAAGGGATCTTTGTGCTTAGGAGAGAAGATTAGAGGTTGTAGTTTTTAAAACTTATAATTGGTTAGAACTGAGAAGCCTCTTGTAGTTGATTTATACTTGGGTAAATCAACCAAAAGCTGTGAGAGGTAAAAAATATACACAATGTTTATTTTATTTTATTTTATATTTTTACATGGCATTAATAGTGACATTTTAAAGATTTTATCCCTCTTAAGAAGTAATATTTAAAGAACTTCAAGTAGTCATGTTAAAAATCACTAGAACTTTTTATTATAAAACTTAATAAGCAATTTTTATGTATTTGTACGAATTAATTTGGCACATCTTATGGCCTCTTCTCACTTTATACTATTTGTAAAAGTCAAATACTACTTCTAAGAAGGCTCAAGCAACTATTTTCTAAGTTGGAGACCTTTTTAAGACTTTTGGACTATCACTTTTCCAATGGGGCTTCTAGATTTAATATTACATTCAGCAACATTGTTTAAAAGAGTTTTATTCTTAACTTGCAATATCTTAATTGAGATGAAACTTTCAAGTATTAAACGCATGGGTCCCATGAAACAAAGTTGCTAACATTAAAAAAAAAAAAAAAAAAAAAAAAAAAAACTAATCAAAATATTTGAGTTTAAAAACATACTTTAAGCAATAAAATACACTCCAGTTGTCATTATTTGCTTGGATATGATGTGTAAAATATTTCTGTTCAAGGTGAATGAAAACGGACAAACTACAAAATTTGTAAGGAAGATGACAAAAACGAATCTAAGAATCAAAATAATTCCTTCACTACAAATGAAAAAATTCATATGAAAAGAAAAAACTCACCTCTCAAACCAATTTCCTTCAGTTTGCCGGACACGAAAATACCAGGAGTAAACATTCATTTATTTAATTCCACGAAGAGATGGAATTCATCCAAAGACACACATTCATCCAAATCGTCCATTCGCTTCCAACTACCACATTCCAAGGGGGTACGCACGGTGGGAAGGAACAGCACGCAGCCCGTTCTCAGGCAACTGTCGTATTCCCATTCATGGGAACACGATCGAACAGCTACATATTCGAAGGGCCTGTACATTATCAGAGACTGGAATGTCACACGGTTCCCATACAGTACCCGCAACGCTGAGTACATGACAGACGATGGGTAAGTGTCCCCCTTTGGAACGCAGCCATCCATACATTCATCACTATATTCATCCACATATTTATCCAAATCCCACCCGTCCCTCCACCCACCCCAGTTCCTGCCGAAGCGGCGACGATATTTAGGTCACCGGGCTACGTGGCCCGCTGACTCACCAAAGACCCGTCACGAGCGTCGCGTCGCCTACCGCCTCGGTGGCTGTGGGCGTCTCGTGGCGGCTGGTAGCGGCGAGCGCGAGGGTGACGAGACGAAGGAGCGGGGGGCAGGGGCAGCGGCAGACGCGAGGGTGACGAGACGAAGGAGCGGGAGCAGGGGCAGCGGCAGACGCGAGCTTGCGAGGCGACGGCGAGGGCGAGGGCGGGGTGGGGCGAGGCGTCGTCGCGCGTTGCCTGACACCGTCCGCGCGGCGAAGGGGTGCCACCGAGCTCCACTCGCTGCTGCATGAATCTCTCAAATCCCTCTCGCATCCGCGACACGCTCTGCATTGCACTGTGCCCGCAGCGCATCCCCCGCGACCCTCCTCGCGGATCTCCCCCCATGCCATGTCGTGGTTCCCTATGGTGGCCCTACATTAGGCGTGCACAGGAGGAGTAGGGCAGGACAAACTCTGGGATGCCGTGAAATCGCTGGGTAGAAACTAAGCCCCGTGGTGGTGGTGGTGGCGATCTTAAGGGCGCGCGCGTGCTAGAGCGCCCTGCGTTGGGGTGTTGAGAAAGCGAGGAGAAGGGAAATCGATCAAGCATGGCTTCTGCTCTAGAGAAAGCATGGCTGGTGAGTCTGTTGTTGGGTTGCCTGCCGCTGTTTCTCACCTTTTCCTGAGGTTTGTGGGCGCTGCGACGACGGCAGTGAATGTCATCGTGGTGCCTGGTGGATGTTGTTCTGATGCCTGCAGGTTCATATTGAACGTCAGCCTGATTTGGATATGTGTGTGAATGTCAGTGTGAGTGAACGTGGTCCAATGGGTGATTGAGTCGATGTGTTAGCTTGCGTGCTTGGATTGATTGAGTGGGTTCTCAAGCGTTTTATGAAGTGGGAGCATTTTGCGGTGTGTAGTTTTTGGTGTTTTTCAGCAGCGAGTGCCCCGATTGCGGCAATGTGTTGGTGCATCGGTCGTGTATAAGCTTCTTGGAGGAGGAGCAGTTGACGTGAGAGGTTTTTCACTTCCCCGTAGAAATCGTGTTGGTGGGAAAGAACAGAAGCGTCCTTACATTATCAGACAATCGCGGATGTTCAGTGTTCCACGTCTCTCTTCTCCATTTTTTGGTTCTGAGATAGCGTTGTGTCCTACACAGCATCAGATCTTTAGTGTGAACGGTTACATTGAGAAACTTTCGATTAGTATCAGTTCGTGGTAGGGCAGATGTCGACATGCTCCACGCTTTCCCATTGTAAATCAACCAGTCCTGGTATCCAACGGTGGGCGAAGTTATGGAGTTGCTCCTCCGATCGTGAATCAGCTGATTCATTGCTTGCCGTGTACAGTGGGTTTCGTGCCGCTGACGACAATTTGACGGGCCTTTTTACACAGGCTTTTTGAAAATTACAACCCTAATTCGAAGTAGTGCCTTCCATGATGTATTCTGCGACTTTTTTGTGCATTTTTGTTGTCCGAGAATTTCTTTGATCAAGCGGATTTCGTTATCGTCAAACTCGGGCCCTGGTGCGGTGCTCTTAGTTCAATGAAAGTGCGTAATGAAATCAGTAAATAGTGGATGATGTATTAATTTGCCTTTCAGAAGCACGCTGGGTTCCATTAGAATATTAAACTATCTGTATGTAGTTACACCTGGAGACGTGTAGCAGATGTGTGTACGATAATTGTGCTGGATCATATTTGACAGAAAGTTTTTCCTCAGTCTGCATTTCTGGTACACAATTGCGATTTTGTTGATGATGATGCCAGCAGATTTTATCGTCTCTTTGGTTAGAAGCTCATGTGCCCGTTTCAGTTGACCAACTTCATGATCGTTCGAGCTGCTTCTTTTGCGCGGGTTGTTATTACATATTCTACTATACGCATTGTGATCGACTGCCGATATGTGCCGCTAGAAACATATGATCCTTTTGCTTGTCCAGGCGTAGTAGTGCTGGTTTCTGGTTGGTTAGGTTGATTTGCATCGCTGAAGTTGAGAGGTTATCCTATTATATGAGAAGCTTTGCTTCCACGTTTGTCCAAGGAAGATCAGACTGACATCATAATGTGTGTTGATGCAGTACCTAATAAACAACTTCACTGACTTCCAGCTGGCATCAATTGGCAGCTTCATTATACACGAGAGTGTATTCTTTCTCTCTGGTCTTCCATTCATTATTATGGAGAGGTTGGGATACCAACGGCAGTACAAGATACAGGTACAGCGAGCATGGCTAATGTGTCGTATTCTTTGCTTTTATACTAGTCTTCAATCTAAATTTAAATTTATTTTATTTTATTTCTTTATTCACCTCGTTTTGGATCTTACGCAAGCGGCTTTGTGTTCGCTCCTAACTGGGAGTCCTGCTCATTCAGTGGAACGAAAAATAACAACATGCATCTGAATGTTCTTCTGTATTTATTGAACAACAGGGAAAGGTGAACTCTGTTGCAGCGCTAGAAAAGTGTGTTGTGAAGCTACTGCTTTACCACATCTGCGTCAACTTGCCCCTCATGATTGTGTCATATCCCGTCTTCAAGTACATGGGCTTCACCAGTCAGTTGCCTCTACCTTCCTGGTAAGCCTGTCCACTTTGGAAGTTAGCAGCATGTGTTCTCTTTGTTTGTGCGTGCACATGCTTTCGTGGGTGTTTGCTGCTGAAAGATTCTCCGCCTCTCTCATTACTTTACCAGTCAACAATATCTAGGTGTTTCAGTGTCAGCGTACACCTTATGAATGAGGACGTTCTATGCAGGAATGTAATGTGCTTCCAGATCTTGTCCTACTTCATATTGGAAGATTTCATCTTCTACTGGGGTCACCGTCTTCTGCACACAAAGTGGCTTTATAAGCATGTTCACAGCGTTCATCACGAGTGTGTGCTCTCTACCCTGAACCTGGATGCAAATTCATAGGTCTCACAGAACTAGTGCTTGTTGGATGTTCTACAGGTGGTCTAATTTATACAAGCTACGTGATATCACATATGTTGTGTGAAGTATGTGGGTTCAAGAGCTTTGGAATGCAACTATTATACATATTCATTGAAATGTTTTCAATCGCGTCTGGATAATGTTGTCGTTATTTACAACTCATCCTGTTGCATATTCGGGGATATTCATCATATCCATCATTTAATAACAACACTAATAGTGAATATTCACCTGTCGTCGTGCAGGTATGCAACTCCTTTTGGATTGACATCTGAGTACGCCCATCCTGCGGAGATTCTCTTCCTTGGATTTGCCACAATCTTTGGACCCGCAATCACTGGTCCCCATCTCCTGACTCTATGGATTTGGATGAGCCTGCGTGTAATTGAAACCGTGGAAGCCCATTGTGGTTATGATTTTCCATGGAGTCTCTCCAGATACTTGCCGATCTATGGAGGGTATGTTATTTCTACATCCTTGCAATTCGTCTTTGTAGCCCTAATTTTATTATCTTATCATCGTGGTCTTTTCAGTAAGACTAGCTAACTTGTGGACGTTCCCAAACAGTGCGGACTTCCATGATTATCACCACCGTCTTCTGTACACTAAGTCTGGAAATTACTCATCCACGTTTACCTACATGGACTGGTAAGTTCACTAACGCGAACCTCCAGGTTCAACACAACTAATGGTTCTGAAAATTCTATTCGTCAATTCTCATCCATCTTAACTTAATTTAAGTTATGCTTTCTAGTAATCACTCTTGTTGAGTGGGCATTTAAGTAAGTATCCTTTGAACTGAAGTCTCCAAACAGTTGAAGCTGTGGTATCGGTTGATGCCGTGTATCATACTTTGGCTTGATCACGATGTGCAAATCATATGCTGGGAGAATGGATTCATCATGGTCGCTGTGTCATAACTAAACGGTGGCGTGCAAATTGGAACAGAGATCTCTTGTGAACACTTGTGATTCTCAAGTTTTCTCCGATTTTCTCACGTGTTGGTATTGTTCACATCAGGATATTTGGCACAGACAAGGGGTACAGGAAGCTGAAGGCTTTGAAGGCTGCCGAGCACGAATACGAATATGTGGAGGAGAAGGTTCCCAATGCGGACTGAAAGGAAGCGTGGATTTAATTAGTGAAGCGTCCCTGTAACTCTTTGAATTAGCAGTGGAGAATGGTGAGACCTAGTTGGATTTCCAGAGCCTTGATTCCTGCTGCCTGTGTCTGGCCGTCTGTTGCGGTCACGGGTTGTCTGTATATGGGAGTGTAGAATCAGCAGCAATTTGTGGAGGAAAAGTTGGACCTACTGGTTGTTGGTGTAACAAAGGCCATTGTAGAGTAGAAGAGATGGGAAATACTAGACAAGTCATTTTTTGAAAAGCTGAATCGCCACAGATGGTTCCATGCAAGATAAACAGAGAAAATTGTCACATGTTTGTACCTATAGCTAGGCTCCCTCAAATGAACTGGGTTCACACAAGAATAATTGTTGTCTATGTCTGCATGAGTATGCTTTATGTACTGTGTTTTGCTCTCCTTCGTGCAGGTGCCGTTGTATTTATTATTGGTTGTTTTGAATGCATCAGAACTTTACAAGATGCTAATCCAGGTTGTAGCATGTAAAAAACGAAGGTGTGTGTTCGTTTACGTCATTTCTGCAGGATTTCAGGGATTTGTTGCTGTTGGGCAACAACTGTATAAATGGAGCTGGACAGGGCTTGGATGGCCCACTGAGATGGAATATCAGGAATGAACTTGAGTTCCTGCTACCTACCATGCGTTGGTCCAATGCATTCTTTTTAGAGCCAAGTGCTATCAAGAATGTTGAAATAGTTAAGAAAAGTGCATGGCATACATCTTTTTACTTAGAATTTTAATTCGATGCGGAAAACGAGTTACGTAAGCATGAAATAAGGAGAAATGAGTAAAATACAATTTGTTGATCACTGAAATGTCTAATGAAAACACACTTGGTTTGTGCAACATAAAAAGCTGACGCGGGCTCCCCTGGTAAGAATGAGGAACTTGAAACTAGTTCAAACAATTGAGTCAAGTAATGGTACACTTAATTGTGATCCGTGAAGAAAACATAACTTTGGAAAAAAAAGTAGACATGCAATTGTGTACAAAACAAATGATAATTGAAAAGCAATATTATCAAAGGCAAAATTGTGGTGACAAAGGACTTTGTTAATGCAATTCTAACGTACGAGTCCATTTGGAAATAGACTGAATATCAGACCCTGCAAATGGCGCATCTAGTTTCAAGGCATGTTAAAACGTTGCGTATTGTGTTGACAGGTCCTGATTCAAAACCTTCCACCCCTTTCATTTTCTCCTGACATCCACCTGCACTGAAATCTGATTTGTTGTGTGAAATTTCTTCACCAAAATTGTGTTCATGTGATTTAGAAATTGTGGTTTATACCAGAAGATCCAGAACTAGGCTCAAGTTACTTTTCTATTGTTTACTATATATATATATATATATATATATATATATTATACCTAATCCTTCCAGCTTTTTGAAGGATGAAGAGATTCTATAAACGTTTCACATCTAGGAGTCCAATCCCAATCCTTGTTGCACTTAAAAACCTATTTGATTTACAACATAATTATATTAGGATTTTTTTAATATCATTGGTATGACTTAAAATGGATAAGAAACATCTTTACACCTCAAAAATAGGTAACAATATAAAATGATATATATTTCTAAAAGTAATAGAAATGAGCAGATAAATTCAAATGTGCATGATACAAATGTTATTGATTTACATCTAAAGCTAATCACATTATATTGTTGTCATTATTATGCTCCAATTGCATCCTCCCATTTTTTTATAACAAATTTGTGCTTAAAAACCATGATTCTTAGTTTACAAATATTGTTACCTAAACTCTTAAAAGATGCACAAAATATTCAAAGTACATTTTTGATCTTTTACACATCTTTATTCATTTATTATCTCAATCTTTACTTTGTTACTATTTATCCCATTTCATTGTTTGCTAATCACTTTCTTCTCATGTTTAGATTACCACAAATAATCCATCCCTTATTACACAACCCAAACACATTTATAGTACTTAAAACTTAGTGACAATCTTCTTCAATATTTTTTTACAAATAAAAAGAAAGGAGCTAAGATACATGAGTAATAATAATTTTTTTATTATTTAGCTAATTTATTATTTTTAATATAATATTTAAAATATGTATCATTAATAACATGATTTTTATTCTTAGATTATTCTTGAAATATATTTATATATAAATTTAAAAAAATTATAATTATATTATTTTTTAAATATATTCTAATATAATATAAATTTATAGATATTTAAAAATAAAATATTTTAATATATTTTTTATTACTTAAGATAATTATTGATATCAATAAAAAGTTTAATTATCCAAATCTAATAAATATTTAAGAAATGGAAAATTTTACTATGTTTTTAAAAAATACTAAAATTTACTGAAATATAAAATCAAATTAAAATCAAAACCGTCAAAAGTATTTGTGCAAAATAGAATTTAGAATATTTCAAATAAGTTTTATTAAATTAATTTATACTACTTCACATGCAAATCAAATTTATTGTAATTAAAACTGTGATTTTGGTTACCAAACTTTATTATTTATATATAAAAAAAATTTGTAAAAAAGATCAATTTTTCAACAAATATGTATAATTAAAGAAATTATGTAATAAACTAATAATAAATTTTTCTTTATAAAAAATGCTCTCAAAGGAAAATATAAAATCAATATTGAAGTTATTAGACATTAATTATTGGTTTAAGTGTATGATTTAATTAGAAGTGGAAGCACTATAGATGACACAAAAACAAATTGAAATATAAAATTTATACAAAGACAAAAATTTATTGAGTATTTACTTGTTTTTATAATAACTAAGTCTTTGGTAATAAGCTAATGTTGGCTAAATTAATATTATATGCTTATTATTTGTTGTTGAGTTAATTTGATTTAAAAACTTTTTCAAAAGCTTAAAAAAGACGATTTCTACTACTATCTAACAAAAAACATAATTTTTTTTAATACCATTACCTATTATGGTTCTTTAACTAGTGATTATTATATCTTTATGCCAAGTTAATCAAATTAGTGAAGATTAATTTTGGACCTATTCTTTTCCTAGAAGGCCTTTTAAATAAGGCCGAAGTGATATTGTAGGATGTCATTCCACTTGGTAGTTTGGCTAGGAGTAGGAGACTTACTGTTATGTAGTAGAATTTTGCCTCTTTTATAATTATATTTATATATATTGCATAATCATGTTCATAAGTAATCATTTAAGTTATACTATAACTTATAAGAATGTGTACAATATATCAAAAGTGATGTCTTTTTCTATTTAGGACCTTTTGCTATTTGACCTTCTTACATTGTATTAAATATAATTATAAGAATACTTTTTATTTAACTATTTAATTATAATTCTATACAAATTTGATTTGAATATCTTAATATAACATTCATATATTTATTACTATTATATGAATAATGTGTAATTATTGAGCAATATAAAGATTATAAATAAAATTGGATATTTCTTTAATGTCTCCCAGCTCTTTATATTATGATTTGGAAAAAAAGAAAAAAAGAACAAATAGAAAAAAAGACTAAGAGTAAGTTAGAAAACATGCCTACTAATTCTTTGGCTTAAAAAACAAGCAATCTATTCTTTATTAAGTGTACCTATTATAAAATAATTTGTGGAATAATAAATTTTTATATTATAAAATTTAAATGTGTATAAGATTATTTTTTTATTGTGGGATTTATATTTTATTTTATTTTATATTTTATAATTAAATTTTATATATTTTTTAAGTACAAAAAATCTTTAGTTTTCCTTAAATCAAATATATGAAGTTGCTTAGCATAGACTTTTGAGATGATAGGTCCAATTAATTAGAAGGATGTCTTATATCATAGTAGGAAGTTGAATACAAAGTGGGGTCTTATAAAAGATTTGCTTAGTAGATATATTTGTATAACCTAATAAATTTTTCTAATTCTTAATTATATCTTGGATCTTGTACCATTGACTCCATTCAAGTGCCATTGTTTTAAACCTTTGAAGAAGTGTGTATATTGGACACAATACTTAACAATTGTAAAAATACTTGCTTATCTTACAACTTGTTAAATAAATACTTATATTATAACATAAGTACTTTTAACATCTATCTAATTGTTAAGGTATTTAATTCTTGGTTTAAATCAAGGAGATTTAAGCCCCTTTTGAATGTATTTTAGCTAATAATATGCCATTCCACTTTGATTATTGATTTTTTTATTTTTTTATTTTTTTTATAAATTTATTTATTTTAAACAAGATATTCTTGATAATTTTTTAGATTATCTTTATAATTTTTAAAGTATTATTTTATACTATGATAAAATATTTAATAGATACTAATAATATTAAGATGCAAAAAAAATTGTCAATATCTATACAGTGGTGTTCACATTTGTTTCATTATGCTTAAAAAAAATTATTTAGTTGTCAAAATATTTACTATCAACTAAATGACTTTTAGTTTTAGATTATTTTAGTATTATAATAATTAATAGTTATTAGACAAGTTTGAGGCTGAAATTTAATATCTCGCTAATAATAATGTGTACAAATAGGAGAGTAGTAGACACTCTTATCTAATACCTTTTTAAAAGGAGAATTTTGGAGATTTTTATACCATTTATGTTTATTATTTTTTTGGCATCATAAAAAAGTAGTTTAGTGATTCTTGTATAATCAACTCCAAATCCCAGAGCATCCATTGCTTTATACATAAAATCCTACAAAATAAAATTAAAAAATCGTCACCACCCCAGCCAGCCCGACGAGTCCTGCGTTGCGGTCAACTGGGACAGACCTTCGGACAATCGGACCATCCCCTATCCTTCCGACTTCTAACTCCCTGTCTTGCTTCTGCGATGTGTGCCCCAAGTCCGCCAGAAAGTTGTTTTTTTCCTACTTAGAAGCTGCTGCCGCAGGGGCCTTCGATTGCGGTAGGCTGCGCTTCAGGATCCGTTTGAAGTCTGAGTCCCTAGCGCATGGTTAAGCAACTGCAAGGGGAGAAAAGCCTGATTCCACGGAAGAGGCCTTTTGAAACATGAATCGATGGTGTGTACGATCTCCATTCTGCGCCTTGTGGCCTACTTCGGAGTGTGCTTCTGTTTCGTTTGTTTGTTTATTCTTGTAATTTTGAAGGACTTTCTAGACATTATTAGATATTTCTTGGCAGGCAGATTTTCAAACTTCGCTTCTTGTCTATTTTAAGATTTGGCGTGAAGATGTTTGGATTAGATTTTGTACTTATTTGAGATTCAAGTCATTTATCCTTCATAACCACTTAGAATTTAACATAAAATATTGTAAGCTGTTTTTCGATTATTTTATTGCAGTTTATTTTGTCTTTGTGAGGTTTTTGAATGCTTCATCACACAGGTTTCCTTTTTTTATCTTATATATATAAAGATTCATCTTTTCATTCTTGCACTTTATTTTTAACAAAAAAGACTTTCTATTTTTTTGAGTTACTAAAAACCAATTACAATGATAGCATTAGTTATATTTTCGCCACAAAACCAATGGTTTGTTATTAATATTGTATGCATTCAATGCATCGAGTTGAAAAACCATTTGATATAGTATCTCTAAATCATACATTATGGCAATAATTCAGATTTATTTCAAAAGAACAATAATACAACTTTATATTTTTAGCATACATTCAAAGAAAAAAGTATCTTGGTGCCCAAACGTATGATTCATTCATTCATCCACCCATCCATCCATACATTCATTCATCCATACATACATACATTCATTCATCCACCCATCCATACATTCATTCATTATCAAAACTACCTACTGAAACACTTGCACATATCCAGAAAAGTCAAGTGCACACCTCTATATATATAAACAATTAATTTTTGTTTTTGAACTCATTGCACAAACATTGTATATTAAGACTTTTCATATTATAAAATAAATAAAAAAATTGTTTATTTGTGTACTCTGGTTCATGCTATTCATCTTAATCTCCAATTTAACCATTATGAAGTACCCTGATAGAGATAGAAAAAAAGACTGCTGAGTATTTAGCGTTGCATAAAATCAAAGGAAGAGCATCCACAGCCGGATAATATTCCTGCTCCGGAGGTCCAGCACTGGATGTCGAACTGCCTTCGAACCAAATCGGGACCGAGAATCAGAAGCTACGAGCTAGTGGACACGCCCCATGAGCAGTTGAAAACGGTGCCCTGCTGTAGAAAAATCCGGTATCATTCCTCGCACATGTTGCAGCAAATTCCCCAACGTCCACAATCGGACGATCTCGCCGGACCTCGGATTCATGGTGTCGAATCTTAAGGGATTCTTTCTATTTGGTCTCTTCATTCAAGTTAACACACTAGTAGAGGAGTCTTTTCTGTCGAAAGGAAAAAAAAAAATTAAGTATATTTATTAAGTGATTCTTGTCTCACTGTTCTATGGTTTGCAGTCGAGAATCTTCTATATCTAATTCGCATGCTTCGGGCATGTTTTGGCTAGATTCAAGATGAGTGTTTGCAGTTTTCCTCTATTCACAGTGCAAGTATGTCCGATTGTTCTAATCCTACCCGATTCCTCTAGAATAATGTGTCTGACAGGGTTATGTCATGAACGTTTTGTGGCCTGCTGTGGTTGTTGTCCTTAATGGATATTGACTCTTGCTACTGTGATTGCAGTAATTCGGGCAAAGATCATCGAAATCCCACGTCCTGCTCGGCCTAAGGAGGTTGTACCTTTCAAATCTAGCGAATGATTCAGTGCACGATAATTGCGTGCGGCTTGGGAATGGGCCAGATTTGTTCAATGTGCCCTGGCTGGTTGCTCAGCAACAGGCACAGGCACGGACTCGAGAATAACAGGTTCCAAGGGATGAACGACTTGTCTGATCCCTTCGTAGAAATTCGGGGGATATTGTTGTGGCAGTAGGCACCGCTCGTTTACACCGACTCAGGATACTAGGCTGACGTACAATCTGAATGTGCACACTGATCTTACGAGAAGATGGCAGATGGGGGCTTAACCTTGATCTTTCTCCAGCGTACTCAACCGATTTCGGATCCTTGGGGTGTCGCGGTTCCGCAGCACCAGCTTCTGCAATACCGGCAGTTTCCGCAGTTGTTGCAGGACTTGGATAATGCGCGCCGGGATCATTCCAGTTCTCATTCGCCGCAATCGCCGTTTGACATCCAGGAACAGTACTTGAATTTGAGCAACAGGATGTTGCAGGCTAAGGTGGGATCGTACAACCACGGGTACTCGTCTCTTCGCCCCTCTGCTCTTCCTTCGCAGAACCACCTCAATTTTCCTGCAGCATCTCCCGAAATGGTGCAATCCTCGCAGCCACAGGCGCTCGCCGGCACGTAAGGGAACTACCAAGGGTCGGATTTCCACTTGCAAGGGAGTCAGCCCACAATGCTTTCACCGAGGTTGTATCAAGGATCTCCCCAGTCGGACCGGATACACTCGCCGGTGCGGACCAACAGCATCAGGCTCTATTTGTCGGAAGTGGAAAGAATATTGAACATGCACAACTCTCGACGTGGCCGCCGACCACAACTGTCTACAAGATGGAAGAGCGCGCCACGGAGTTGCAGTCTGACGCTCTGGGGGAGCTGAGGTCGGGGCCGGAGTATGTTGCAGATCATTACACTGGGGGGTTACTGCAGAGTGGCCAAGTCTACAACGAAGGTCGGTGCATGGGGGTGCAGAGTAACACTTTGTCATCTGGGGCTGAGAGCATGTCAATTTTGCAGCAGGATTTCCTTGGCGATGGCGGAATGATCAAAGTTTTGGACACTGCGTCTAATAGACAGGGTCAGCATACATCCGCCACTGGATTGCAGCTCGTACAACTCCTTCTGTCATGCGCGGAAGCCATTTCCAACCAGCAGATAGACTTGGCGTATGTGTTATTGAGGCGGCTCAATGGGATGCTTGTTCATTGTACCACCACAATGCAGCGCCTTGGCACCGTGCTTGTGGAAGCGCTGTACGCACGGATAACAAATTCTATTGCCGGTGGGCGTTACAAGGGACTGGAGAAGGATGGTGATGTTGCAATTCTGGACATGTTGCATTCTTTCAGTGTGATTTATGACTACACTCCATTCATCAAATTGCCCCATCTGACCCTGAATCAGATTATTCTCGACGCGGTTGAAGGAGTACAACATGTCCACGTGATCGATTTGAACACCGGGTGGCGGGGAATGCAGTGGCCTGCTTTCATCCAATCTCTTGCCTTGCGGCCGGGGGGTCCGCCCCACCTGAGGATCACTTCTATTGGGAGACTTGATGATCTTGAGCGCTCTAGGGAGAAGTTGCAGGATTACGCTGACAACTTGCAAGTTCCCTTCGAATTCTGCCCTCTGGTTGTCGACATGAAGTCCTTCGACGTGCGGTTGCTGGACTTGCGAGATTGGGAAGTGGTCTGCATCAACAGCGCCAACCAGTTCCACCAGCTGCTTACATGGGGAGACGAGCGGTTTCACAGATTCTTGTGCGATCTCCGGTCGCTGAACCCTCGCGTGGTGGCATTCTCCGAAAACGATGCGGATCACAACAGCCCGAAATTCCTCAACCGCTTCTTCGAGTGCCTGCGCTACTACTCTGCGGTCTACGACGGTCTTGACGCTGCGCTGCCCTCTGACTCCCCAGCTCTCCAACAAGTGGAGCACCTCTTCACGGGGCAGAAGATCCGCAACATCGTGGCATGCGAAGGCGAGGATCGGATAACTCGGCACGAGCCCATGAAGAACTGGTCGAGACGGATGGAACTGGCAGGGTTTCGGCCGATGCCCCTCAGTGCCAGGGCCATCAGCCAAGCGCGGGCTCTGCTTCAAATGTATTACTCTCCGAGCGGTTACAATCTACGAACTGGAAACTGCATTCTTGTCCTCGGTTTAGACAACATGTCGCTTGTGGGTGTCAGCGCGTGGCGGGCGTGACTGTCCAAGCCGAGATCAACCGCAGCTCTCAGTGTACATAAAATCAACTGATGTACTTTCCTGGTAGCCAAGTACTCGCGGGTCTAATCTTCCCTAGCTTTCCCGATCCATTTGCTTCGAGTGCTGGGTTATGACGAGCACGTTCTCGTCGTTGTGCGTTACACAACCCACGAGAGAATCTAGACACCAACTCCTGCGCTTGCTCTGTACAATGTATATTGCTGCAACTGTGCGTGCTGCGAGTTCTGATCGACGCCTTCGCTGTCCCGACACTGTCGAGATGCTTATCTCTGGGGCCGTGCGTAGATTTGCGGCTAGACAAGACGACCTCGGTTATAAATCCTGTTGATCAGAGTTCATAGTTGGTTCAGAGTTTTCTGTTGCAGACGTTGAATATGCCTTCCGCTTTTGTTCCCAGTGGTATTGATTGAATCAGTAGTCAATGCATCTTCTGTCTCTAGATTTCTATCCCTCTTACGCTTCTTCTAAGAGCATTGAAGTTACAGTTTGTTATGGCTTAAAAATAGCTCAGTTCCTAATCAATCATATTCTTACATTTGTTTTTGTTCTTGATAGGATTATGATTGTTTATCTTACATCATACAATAGAAGAGAAAGGTGCGTAGGCAGTCAAAATTCCATGTATTATATTCAACAATCTTGAATCTAACTCAAAAATGTGGTGACAAAGTTATCTAAAGTGAATATATAGGTGATTATCCCAGTGCAGCTTGTTTGTGGATGATTAGGAGGTGCATGAGTTTTCTTCTCTTATCCTAACAAATCTTTACAATAGTTTGTTGTAACGGTAAAATTGTTCAATGTTGCCATATTAAAGTGAACAATGTTCAATACATGAAAAGATGTTTTGTTTAGGAAATGTGAATGTCAATAAGTATTCATCGGAATGTGCATAAATGCCCGTGGAAAGCTTTTGAATGTCTCAAAGATAGAATGGTCAAACATAAAATGCTCTTCTATATAATTTGACAGAAACGAAGATATTGTACCGGAACTAAATACGTATTGTACACTACTGAGCTCTCTCTCTCTCAAAAAAACCTAATCCAATGTGTGAAGTCGAAAGTTTATTTCGAAACATAACATGCAACAAAGAAATGCCAAACGGCATCGTTGTGAAAGCTCAAGAAACGAGATCGGCTCCAAGACTCTGAGATGAGCCGTCTGGAAGTGTCGAAGTGGGAGCCCACAGAAGCTGCATCGTGCAGCGCAGTACCGGGCCTCGAGATCTACCTCTCACGCCGTGTTTCTGCTGCCTTCACGTGTGCAGATCGGGAGTCGCGCTGATTGCTTGCACGACTGGAGACGCTTTTCCCCCAGCACGAAGGTGCTTGTCGGTTGCAACTACAGTTGTTGCAGAGTGCGAAAGTCTGAAGTGGAGGTGAAAAAAATGTATAGGCTGTCAATCAGAGAGCTGACCTTGTGACCCCTGCGATGGCAACAGTGCTACGTCCCTTCATCGCCACTGCTTTGGTGGACGTCGCGAAGCCGTCCTCTGAGCTGTGCGCATTGAAGTGCGACCCAGCTGGACCTGGTCCATCCGACCGCGTCGAAACCCATCAGTCCATCGGAGGGATATCGATGCTTCGAAGTCCGGAGTGGCGAACTGGAGTTAATGCGGTTCTGCGTCTGGTCCCGTCAGGCGCGGGCGTGGAGTCCGATGGTGGCAGTGGCCAGGTTCACGGCTGAAGCAGCACACGCTTGACCGTTGTCCAACAGCCGAGGGAGGCCGCGAGGGAGGCCGCACCATCGTCTCGTGCACTGCGGTTGAGTGAGTTGGAGCTTGGAGTGCCTGTGTTGGGTTCAGGACGGAAGTAGCGTGGAGGAGTCAGTGACCGCAACCTGTTCCAACGACGATTCGTTTCAGAACTTTCACGTCTAGACCCTGTTTCCAGGACGTTGCAATCAGTCATTGTGGCCTACATCTCACTCCATCACGGTCGTCAACTTTGGAATGTCGAAGACAACGTAAATTCTTGGAAGACGAAAGTGGTTTATATACACCTTGGTTTGTTTTGTATCGAAACTGATACTTAATTTGTTGTGCACTGAAAGATAAAAGAAAAGAAAAGAAAAGAATAACTCAAATGGTTTCGAAGGTTTGAAAGATCAGGTTTCGATCTTGCTCAAGGTCTGATTCAATTTTCTGAGAAGGGACGGTCAATGGCCCCACCACTTAAGAAAAATAAGGTACTCGTAGGGACTGCCATGTAAACAGATGGTGTATGAAACGGAACGTACGTAATGTGGTTGTGTTGTTTCAATAACCGATGTTGAGCGAGATGCACCCTGAGCGGCAATGATTCCGCGTGTGGGAGGTGTGAAAAGAAAGGAAACTGGATCGTGAGGAGTGTGCCCTAATGCCCTTCGATGAAATGAGTCTCGCCGCCATTGGTTGGGGCTCCTCTCAGCAGGCACATGAGCCAAATGAAGCTCGCTTTAGTTTCTGGTCTGATAACTTATGTTAACAAATAGTTCCAGGATCGGTGCCCATTGTCCCAGCGTTATGTCACCCCTCGGCTCACCGTTTATGTTGTCTCATAAAAATTCCAGACGTCATGTGTAGCAGCCCATGAATCCAAAAATGTAACGTACAACATCTGCTAGCGTAAGTGTGAGTCGTGTCAGCATAACCCATCGCGTAGAACGTTTGCGATTACGGGAGGGAGGTCTTGTTAATTCAATCCTGATCATTGAGCTACCGTAGGATGAGGGAGAAATTGCAGTCGTTGAGAAAATTTCGACTTCGTCACTCTATTTTTAGGGTCCCGTAGCATCTCGCGTTCTCTTAGGAATTTTTTGTTTCTAGGGTAAGCAGATTGTGTGATTATTGATGTGTTAGTGCACCCAGTTCGTACCCTAATTGCTGTATAAGCGAAGATGTGGTGGTACAAGATATGCGTGCATTACGATCAGAGAGGCTGTGAGTTAACACACATTGTACTATGGTGGGGAGATGTAAGCCGGCGTGGCAGAAAAGTAACCAGGGGCTTTCACATGTCGTGATGTGGCACGAGGTGAATGAGGCGGTCGATGTTTCGTTTGAAGATGCCACTAAAGAGGTACCATACACCATGTCTTTTCTCGATTATGAAGTCGAGACAAATTCGAAGCATATTTTCGAGATTTTCACATATTTCCAATGGGTTCTGCACATCTCGTCTTGCAGCATCGAAGAGATGCTGAGAGAAGTAGAGAGGAGATCGAGAGACTCACTGTGGATGAGAATCTCGGTGACATTGAAAGAGCCTGCCTATTTCTGGCTTCAAACGCGCATCCGGTAAGTAGAAAGACCAGAAATCATTGAAGGGATACTTCCAAGCTGCAATGCTTGAAAGCATATTCTCTGTGGTGTGAGAATGCAGATATGACATCCTTCAACAGTCCCGACTCATAAAAATGCTCTTGAATTTGGTGGTCTTTGAACACGAAAACATGCTCATCTTAACAACACGTAGCTTAACATTCTGTTTTGGTTGGTTTTTCGCAGCTACAACATAGCTGTGCAATTGGAAAGTTACCTTCCCTTTTCAATGAGTATGGAACAAAGGCGCATGAAGCCATATTTCCTAGTTTCACTGCAAGCCTTGATGAATACAGTGAACATTGCCAGGTTTGTGTTTAAGTCAATTCTTCACCTTGATACAGACATTGGGGTTTGGTTTGAAGCAACAGATCTCGAAGTGGTTCTGAAACGTGATCTTCAATTCTGCAAATGCTGCAGATTCAGGCAGCTGAGGCTCTCACTACAATACTGCTAGATGCATCCTTGTCGAAAGAGGTGAGCACCAATTTCGGTATTAAGTAATTCTGTTAAAATGTCATGTTGATTCATAAACTGTGGTGAGTGATAATGGAAGTGTTTGAAGAGGAATTGAATCGATCAATGGAAACAAATCTGACTTGGTGGGAGAGGTGCATGGAGGAATTGGGAGCATAGGCGCCAGATTGGTTTTTTCCCATAGCTTTTCGTATGATAAGTGGTGTTCGCACCCCTGAAGTCATGCAATCCTGGCTGGGGACCATGCGGGCTCTGGTGCCGGTGGTACCACAACAGGTAACCCCTCACGGACACCTATCTATAATTTAGACTCTAGTTTATTAATTATGAAATACAACTAAATTAATAAGTTAATAAATGGTATCCCCTAGTCTTCAAAAACAACATGCATTTACACTCGTAGTTTCTGTTTCTGAGCACAATAGATGCTCACCGAGGACCTGTTAAAACTGGCGCTTGCGAGAGCGCAGGGAGAAGAGAGTAAGCAGGCTCATGTTGTTGCAAGCAGCATATTCGGAGCCATTGCACCCTTCCTTGATGGGAAGCTTATCTTGCAGATGTATTTGCACAAAGCTATGGGCCTTTGTCAGGTTGATGCTGGCTTTTCCAGTTGTCTTCTGCGTCTGCATTTTTACACGTTATTGTTCACCATTTTCAACAAGCCTTATTGCGAAACTTATACCGAGACTTGGTCACAGGACACAGATTCTGAAGTGCGGACGTGCATGTGCGAGCAGCTTAACAATATTTCTCGATCTGTTGGTTTGAACACCTTCATGGTAACACCACAACCCAGTAACTTCGGATACATCATTGGAGTAGCACCATGATATTCGCAGTGGTATGCTTCTGTGACGATGACATGTCTCTTTCCTCATATCAGCACAAGCTTTTTCAGGGCGTCTATTAATGGAAAAAACTCAACCTCTACAGAATGATTCGACGATTTGTTGTTTTACGTGCAGATATTTGTATTTCCGGAGCTCAATGAATTGCTGAGAGACGAAGAATTGGTGGTACAGTCCGCAGCGGTGGAAAGCCTAGTGCAGTTGCTGGAGTTCTTGCCCCCTGACATTCGTCAGACTCAAGTGTTGCCCTTCCTCCGTTCGTGCGCCCCTCAACTCCTCTTGCTCAGTATATTGCCTCCCTCAAGCTGGTCAGACTCGTCAATACCCCATGTGAATTAATCCAAAATCCTGTGCCACGTTGTTGATTTTAGTGGGAGCGGTTTTGACACTAACATCTGATAGCAATGGTTACAACGCCCCTGTGAAACCACATAAGATGAATCCACCTGTTGATTGTCGTCACTTGAATACACATACAGTACAAGTCAAAGAGATCTGGTCTCTTTCAGAGCATTGGACCACACATAGCAAGTTGCGAAAGTGAACGATTTCTACCCTCTGCATTGTACTATCAAAGTTATAACAGTTCTTGCGCGTGAACTATTGTGGGCCTAATCAGTGTCAGGTTACTGTATTTTCGCTAGATTAATCAGTATAATGTTAAAGAAATGTGTTTTTTTGTCCTTTTGTTTTGTTTTTGTTTTTTGTTTATTTTACTTTCTCGTGGTTTCTACCTACTGCAGATTATGTGATGAGGGGAATGCTGCTATGCATGTCTGCCTTGCTCGGTTACTTGGGGACATTTTCGTAAAGGTCAGCCACACAAAACTTGTGATTAGGTTTGCACGTTTTGGAATATGTTTGAATGCTCTGGTTGATTTGTGAGAACAGACCCGCACAAGCAAGACAGTTATGTCATCTTTATAGAAGCCCATTCTCAATCTCCCTCATCCCTCTACCACGTTCGACCTTTTTGATAGTAAACAGAAGCCATTCTGGACGCTGAACCTCGCAAGCTCTTGCTTCAGCTTGTCTTCTTTTGTGCGGTATCTTGGTTTGCAAACACTTTTGCTTCCAATACAGTATTCATTTAAAACCCCATCTGTTGCTTAATGTTTGAGAAGCTTAGTTATTACACGCATGCAGATGGTGCCAGATTTATTAGAAAATGAAGCGACGCTCTTGCTGGACGCGTATAAAATATTGTCTCAGCAAGACAATGAGGACGTGCGTCAGGTACAGTCGGAGGAAACTTGCGTGCATTGATTTACTTCTGTTAGAAGACTCCCCTTGTGAAACAATAAGTGTTTGAGTTTGTTTTATCCTCGTAAGAATTTCCGGCGCTCAACTCAGTGTGTTAATGAAGTGATTGTCGCTTGGCTTGCCGGTGGTGGGTTTTAAATCAAAATATGCACACTGCTTTTGGTGGATTCGTGTTGTATTGCAGCTTTGTGCTTACAACTTTCCTGCCATTCTGAAGACAATTGGTGCACGCAAATACTCAACAATGTTACATGCCACCTATCTTCAATATATACAAGATACGTCTCCAATTGTTCGCTGCACCGCAGCTGCCTGCTTACATGAGGTTTATAATTCATTTTATCACAATCATGTCTGTGAAATCGGTTTCTTATTCATTAAAGGACTCGGCTCTTTATGTCTGTTGGCAGCCTTGACGTGTTGAGAGGTCTCATTCACTTCTATACTCATGGATGCCCTTTGTCTAGCACACCAATTCAATGCGATTGTTCATTTTGCAGGTGGCAAAGATCCTTGGTAAAGAGCGTACAGCTTCTTACTTGAAAGAAAGTTTCTACAGTCTATTGAAGGACCCGGCTCTGCTTGTGCAGTCCAAGCTGTTCGGCATCCTTCACGTAGTCCTAGGTTTGATAACTCTCTTTATCGAGGGGACACGGAACTTTTTAGGCTTGAAGTTCGCCATGCACGCATTGGCTTACGTATTGAATTCGTGTGAACGCAACTTTGACTCAGAGATTAGAATTTGGTGGGTTGGATTCCACCAGAGCACTTCAGTGTGTCGAATGCACAGTCAAAAGCCACAACCTACGCCAACATGATTCCTCCATTGCTGCAAGCTGAGAAGAGCGTTAGTGGCACCAATCAATGGCGGATGCAGCGCTCTCTCCTCCAAGCTTTTCCACTACTAGCAGTAAAGCTTTCCTCTACTCTTCTATGCTCGAAAACATCTTGAACACGTACATGTATTTTCCTTTTATGGTGTTTAAAGAACTAGAGGTTTGGGGCCCAATGCTGATTGCTTATCCCGTGTTGATGTCTGCAGGAGTACTTGACCAGTGACCAGATTTACGAGAATTTTGTGCCTATTTGTTTCCGTTATATGGTGGATGGTGTACTACCGGTCAAGGTTTCAGCGACTTTAGCGCTTGCTGTGTTTCTCCGGTACAATAACATCTTTTTCTTCTTTCAGATGATTGGTTGCACATGAGATTCAATTCATATTGTTGTTGCGTGGCTCTTTTCCCTGCTGTTGAGGAACTTTCGATTATAGGCCTAGAATGTTATGCTCAGATGAGTTTTTAATTGAATATTCTATCAAATCTTCAGGAATAACTGCAAGATTCAGCAGCGTTATGAACTTGCACAGAAAGTGGTGAAAGAGTATGGGCAAGGGCAAAGCTATTGGTCGCGTTTGCTCTACATTGACTTCTGCGAGAGTTTTCTCAGGTAAACCAACCCCTCAGAGAAAATGAACTTCTGTAGCAGAAACTGTTCTACGCATTATTCAATAACGTTGGAGATTCCTCCGCAGCTTTCTTTCATAAAATTGAAAGCGCCATGCTCAGATTGTTAGCTTATTTGATTCTGTATTTTTCTAATGAAATAATTCACATGCTAACTCAGTTTTTTATTGTAGAGCTGCAGAGTTGCGAGTTCTCGTATGTTCAAAGAGAGCTTCCTGGAGTTGGCCATCAATGCCCTCCAGGTTTGTCTGTCAACACCATAGTATCCCTTGTGGTTTCTCATGCAATAGTCCACATGATAGCATCCCAAAAACCCCCTAAGTTGACATGTTTCGTCTCTGTGGTGGATCATGCGAGGATACCAGGATCCAGTGCCGAGCATTCGAATGAGAGCCTGTCAGATAATCAACCCTCTTAGGACAGTAATAAGGCTCCCTGATGATGTGGCTCTACTTGAGAGAATCAACCACCTGGCTACCCAGAGGTTGAACGACACTGATCGTGAAGTAGTGGAGGCCGCACGCATTGCTTCTGATAGTCAGAAACGAGTTTTCGTCCTCGACAGGGATCCATCACATGATCACCCCTCTGCTCAGGTAACATACTCAATTAGCAGCTCTACAGCTTGTGTTGTAGAATGGGGCTCCAATGAGGTTGGCTTCATAAGATAGATTGATTGATTTTAGAGGACTTAAACTTGGGTGCCAACTTCTGCAGGATGAATATGAGAAAATGGACAAACTTCGTGAGGACGAGGAATGGAACATGCTCAGCAAAGAGGAGCAGGTACAGTATCTGGAAGGGACTCTACAACTTTTGCGTGTATCATTCAGATATGTAGTGTCAAGGCGCCTTCGATGCAAAATGTTGCCATTCCCACGCATGTAACGCTAAAGGATTATGATGTCCTGTCTTCGTCCATTCTTTTTATTTTAAAAAATTAAACAGAGGCGTTTGGTTGGACTATCCTCTGGCAGGAGGAAAAGCGTAAGATGGATGACAACTTACAACGGGCCAAGATTGAGAGTCTGCGAAAGTCGAGCGCAGACGCTTCAGGTCGAAGTGGTTCGACAACATCTGCATCTGATTCAAGCTCCTATGCATCCAAAAAGGGATCCACTAGTAAAACAAACGCTCCGCGACAGAGCACTGATTCGGGGAAGAGCTCCAGGTCGGCAACTCTAAGCAGGACCAAGTCACAATTAGGTACTAGTGCGTTTACACCCCCTGCTTCATCAGGTTCAGCACCAACAACCAATGTGCCTTCCTCAGGTAGCAACTCCCTTTCTACAAAGCGAGGCAGTCTCCCCCTTGCCCAGAAATCTCACAGCCCCAATTCCCCACCGTCACGGAAACCTCCCAGTGTGGCCGCCTCCCCCAACCTCTTCGCGGATGGTACACTGCCCAGTAATAGTCAGGTGCCGAGGAGGAACAGTGCCAAGCGCTGAAACCCTACTTGTGAATGATGAACCCTTTGAACTAAACCCTTTCTATGGCAGAATTTTTGTGATTAAACGTTGCAGGGTTTGCCTCGAGTTTGATGTTATTAACTGTAGCTACTTTCCTGTACAGATGCGGTTTGCCTCAAATGTTTCTAACTGCATTCTTTGTTTCGCTTCGTGCTGATGAACCCTGACATGCAGTACACTTAGTGGTCAGCAAACTAATGCTTCAGCTGTAGAGGTGGAGGTCACTGATTGCAGGCCTGAGACTTCAGCTGCATTGTAGTTGAGGATTAATTTTTCAGGTGGTAGCGGGGGCACTGAGACAGGAACAGTCTTTGGAGGCAAGTGGAGGTATCTCTGTTAGTACTGCTTCAACTCTGAACAGGGTCACAACAGTGTTAGGTTCATGTTGGTGATTACTCTCTGAATGCTGGTGATGAATTCTCTGCAGAGTTAGTGGCAAGTGATCATGTTTTAGAAGTTGACGAGGTAATGTTTACGGCAGGCCAAGGAACATTTTTAGAGCAGCTCACAAGTAGCCAGGCGCTCACTTCTCTTATTTAGAAGGATTCTGCACTTGTGTGAATTAAACTGATTCTTGGATGCGTGTTCAATTAATACTTGCTCAGTACTTGTGTACAAGAAATGATGCTGGAAGTCTGACGAAACATTACTTGGTTTAATTTTTCGTGGACTGTTCGATGCATTGCAACATGTTAACACTATGGGCGAAGAGAAGTCTGCGAGTGAACAAAGTCGGCACTGTGATCCCACCAGTCTGACTCAATTATATCAACTTATATACACTGATACTTTGCTAGAACAACAGCTCGAGCGAAGATTGCGCATGGTACAGGCTCATCTCGTCACTGGCGGTATGATCTTACCACCTCAGAGCTTCCACCGCAAGCTTCATTCATCACCGCCTATTCCTACGACAGCCGCCTAACTGACAAGTATTGGTACAACTATGCACAGTGTTTCAATCTAATTGTTTAGGGCTCCCATTGGAGGGTGTCAACAACTCCAAGCAGACACGCCAATCACAGGAGTTTCTTGCCACCCTAAAATCAGAGAAGTTGATTCCTCTGCAAGTTTATACGGCATGGGAGAGTTAGCTTGCGGCAAGCGCTTCGAGGTCAAGATCTCCAGCAACATCTGAGCTTGCCGCACAGTATACGAACTGAAAGCCATAGATCGAAATCCAGCTTTCTTAAACAAGGCTCGCCATGTCTCTGACTTCACATGTCGCACACGCCGCTTACTGCTCTTGAGTGCGAGGATATCATTAATCTCGGCAGCAAATGCCGTGCTCTCAATATGGAATCTGTCTGCGCTGTCGCGACCTAACGCTCCTTCCAAAGAATCGAACAGCGCACAGTAATAGTGCAGCGCCTCGACAAATCTCGTAATAAACGAGGCCCCATTGTGGTTAGCCTCCGCCTCCAGCAGCGTCACCACATTCGGTCTTAGGTTACGAAACATGCACAGCAACTTTTCTAAAACAGCCTCGTCTCCGGAGAGTGTGTGCAACACTCGGGAGCAGTTGATGGCCAAATCTTCATTAGGCCGAATGTTCAACATCGCTGGGGTAAGATTCTCCAAAGTTGAGAGAACTGGGGTAAACTCGAATGGCACCTTGAGATCTTCAGCGAATTCTGTTAACCACCGCTTGGTTGTCTGCAAACTCTCCATATTCATCCCGACCGCCGAGATTCTGAGGTGAGGAGCGCCCCCAGGGCGTATGGCCAGGGACTGTATGAAGCATGGCCACTGCAGTCCCTGTTGAATGTCCAAATCAATCACATGGACGCTCTGGCCCTTCACAATTGCCTCGTATATGGTCTGATTCGCCGTGACATGTGAGAATTTAGCGAACGGAAGAATTTTGTAGAAGGCTTGGTACGCGAGCTTGGAATCTGAGGGCGAGTGGGGATTAGTGGGGCTGACGACCCCGGCGAGATGATTACTGAGGGCGTTTCCGAAGTAGAGAGCGATTCGTTGCATAGGGTCACCGTATGCGTTGGAGAATCTGCCCAATTGGTCCAAAATAGGATTTGCTTTGTGAAAGTGGGATTTGTCAATCGCTTCAGCGCACGCCAACAATAGATGCACCAGCTGCAATCCGCTGTCCTCAGGCTGCTGCAAGGTCTGCGGTTCGCTCGTCGAGCCCCAGCTCCCAGATCGGCTATGGTGGTGGTTTCTGGCGCCACACGCTCTTTGTCTTCCCAAGTCCTCGCAAGACTGTGCTTCGACGAGTTTGACGAGCTCGGCTGTCGTCGGGATGCTGCTCTCCGAGTCTGAGCCGCTCGATCGTACCTCATTCAACATTGACGATAGTGAATCGTCTAATTCCTGCAACCTCTTTGCATCATGAAAGCTCTCCGGGAGAAGGAGATTCTCGTCGGGCTCCCCGAGAAAGTCAGACAACAGGCTCACGGAGAAGTCATGCTCCGCAACGGCGCTGCAATGTTCCAAGCTTGTCATCTCGAAGCCGAAGTCGAGGTCTGTGGTATTGAAGTCGATGTCGGACTTTAGAACTTCCTCCAAAGGACGCCCACATTCTTCAAATTCGGGCAGACCCATGCAGTCCACCCAGTTAGCGATGTCATCTTGCTCAACTTGTTGCAGAGTGGTGGAGAAATTGGAAGAGTCTGTGGAGACGGAGTGAGGGGAGTCCGTTCCTGAGCTCAGGCTCGTCGACGAGCAAGACCGTCCTGGACTAGTCTGCAAATCCAACACCGACGTGGGCTCTGGGTGCACCATATTCAAGTAGCAGGTTTTCACCTTGAGGTCGAAATCCTGTGTAGGCGGTGGCTCTGGCACTATCTCTTCCACGTGATGCCAGGCCGCTTCGGATTTCCATCGCTTACAGGGGGCTGTGACGAACTCGGGGAATAAGGTGGAGGACCTCTTGTTACTTGCAACGTGAATGGCGGCCATTATTTCGGAAATTGAACAGATATAGAATGTCTTTTGTCAAATGGCAAAGTCGCGACCTTCCCAAATGAAGGTTTTCACATACCCAGACATGTGCACAACCAAACTTCAAATTCCTTTTCCCCTGTTGGAGACTCCGGAGGAAAATGATCAGATACAAAGCAACTGAAATGCAAGCAGAGTGTTACCGGGACCAGAGCACTTAAGCAGAGGGTAGCTTGCTTCTTAGAGACTGTGTCTACACTTGTCACAGGATTACAACTGGGACCATTTGAAATCCAAAAGACGTAAGTGTAAGGACTTGGGAACACTAACTTGCGTGCAGCAAACGGGTGCTGACTGATGAAAACCTGCAAAAGTTGCACTTTAAAACGATTCCGGCACTCGTCGCCTGACTCGTTCACTTGAGAATGTCTAAGAAATCGAACCTCTCGTGTTGACCCTGCAAATCGCAAGTGCAGCGCTCGAAAACAGAGATAAGCTCAAGCTTAACAAGACGAGATGCAACAAGTAAGTGCTTCATTACCAAGCGACGCTGGCACAAGGAATGAGAGAGAATGTGGTCTCAAAGAAGTCTTGTAGAAACCTACAAGAAACAGACTTGAAGGGAAATTATGTAAAGCACTGGAGCCACTCAGTGCAGATACAATCACAGTAGAACTGGGGGGGCTTTCTCAGGGCCTTGGAGTCAGAGATCACCGCCTGTAAACTAACCGCGAGTGCGACGTCCAACCTATACATGCCAGAGCAGCAGTGGGCTCGACGATCGCTGCATGTCCCGATCGCTCACTACTACAGTGCGATGATGAGGTAGAAAGATGAAGGTACACTCAACTATCCTACCCAAATCTAGTGAGACTATATTGCGATCAATCGATTGCAGAATTTAGAATTAATCTTAAATGCCTGGAGTAGCTAAGCCATGATAGGTAGCCCGCCCCTTCCCTCCTAGATACATGTACATGCGGCACCAGTGACAAACTTACAAGCTGAGCTGGGTAGCGTCGGACCCACATTGGGACGGAGATCGACAGGTTGCCAAAGCCGGGAGTAAGTTAAAGGACTGATGTAGGAATGGACGACGGACACTACTGCGAGCAAAAGCTTGCCCAGTGGTCCCCATACCCTCATCGATTGATCACAAAGCTGCAGGACCGAGCAGGGGTGGCTGTGTAAACCTCTCCTGCCAACTTGACTGCTTTGCAATCCAGTGGCGTCATTTTGACATCTGGAGTTCTGATCTTACTCGAGTTTTTACTTGTGATGAGAGAGATTGTTTATCTTGGGATGCTGGAGTGAGAGCAACATCCCCTGATCATATAGCAATGATTTGAGGCAGTCCAGAATCTAGGCCAGTGTTGTACTGGCAAAGAAAGAGAGGGTTCTTACTACCATCATTACTGCTCATTCAGTTGTACAAGAAACCCCGGGTGATAATCCCATCTTTGAAAAAGGATACCCTATCGTTTAGGGTACAGGAACCCTCCAATAAATCCCAATTTCTTTATTCATCATAAAAAGATCCTTTATAATAATTGTTGATGTTGAGGGAAGAAAATTTTGCAGCTTCGGTGCTGCAAAGTTGTTGGTAACTCCCAAGGTGTGGACTCTACTATTCTGGGTTCGAATACATGTGCAAATGATTAAATGAGCTCGGATCAATAAACTGCATATTTAGAAAGAGTCACGCACGGTGTCAGAATGGAACTATATTTTTACCGTTTGCTAAATGTGGCGGTTGCATAAATAGGATTGACATTCAGAACTAATTTTCGGACTTTTGACTTGTTGCCAATGTATTTCGGAACTGCAGGGACACCGCTGATAGTAGTGTGTAAAGTTAGGTTACGACGTAACGTCTCGGAAAAAGTGTGTGTATATATATATATATATACACACACACACACACACACACACACACACTCATATGAAAGGATGGCTACGACAATTAGTTTTTGTAGCTGAACTCATGTTAGAATCACTCTGGTTCGGTAACAGTTAAGATGATTATTTTACTGAAAATTGAGGTAACACGCAAGAAAAATAAAATGAAATAAAATAACCAAAACTCAGGCTCTGACACTTGCATGAAATGAATTCCGGAAACTCTCACTCTTCCTTCTCTCACACGCTAAACTTCCTGTTGATGCCGTCTGCTGCCCACCGGAGCGGAATCGTTCCCCGGGGCTACAGAAAATCATTGCGCGATTTCTTATTCCAAATATTTGACTCGAAGAGAGCCCATTTGCAGGCAGGAAGGGGCAATAGGAAGCGGGGGTTAGGGGGAGGAAGAGTGTGGTTGGAGAGATGATTGACTTGAGAGATCATGCATCCAGTGAGAAGTCCGATGGCGCGGACAAGGATCAGCCGCATTTGCGGAGCAATGCAGGGGCCAAATTTAGTCGCTGACGATCGACTGATCGAGCCTATCATCCATGGGCCTTCCCCGCAGCCCCCACCTTCCTTCCCCGCCCCCCTCTCCACCCGTGGGTCGTCGATCGCTGAACCTCCGGCGCCGTGGTCGGAGCCCACACTCCCTGTTGCACCCGATCTGCAGCGAAAAAAATAAATAAAAACACCCCATCGGAAGCAAAAATAAAAATAAAAAAACCACCTCCCTACAACAACAACAACAATAACTAGAATAAAAAACACCCACGTGCCCTGATCGGTCTCCCTATCTACCTATCGATCTAGCTTCCACTGCTTTTCGATAATCAATCTGGTGGATCAGATCGATCAGGTTGATCAGGTTAATCAAGTTGTCTGCTGCGGAGGAAGCCATGGGCCACTCTTCTTCTCCTTCTTATTCTCATGAAAACGGGCTTGTAACCACGGTACCCGGAGCATGAGAGTAGCATGTCTAGGGAGGGAGGGAGGGAGGGGGGGGAGGGCACAGTTGCATCATCTTTGTTTGTTTCTGTTAGTTCCTTGGAAAAGGGCCACCATGTTGGGTGATGAGGGTGGAGGGTGGAGTTGCAGCTACGTCCCAACCATGCTTTTGCCAGTTCTAGGGCTGTCGCCCCACACGGAGCGAGGATGATGGATGCATCATCATCGCTCCGTCCAAACGCCCCTTTTCTGCCCCTCCTCCTTTTATGATGCTTGTTGCTCGACTTTTTAGCCCTAACCCTAAAAAAGGATGAGGAGGAAGAAGACAACCCCTTCAAAGAGGAGTTTGTGTGCATTCTTTGGTTCCTCCCCCATAGCCCTAATTTTTTACATGCTTCGTGGATTTTTACACTTTTTCTTTTGTCTTACTTCAGTCTTTGGTATTATTGCTATGGTTCTTGGCTTTCAATCTTAAAACATTTTTCTCCTTAATATATATATATATATATATATATATATATATAATGTTATAATGTCTTTAGCTTAATGTGACAATTATAACTTTTGAATATAAAATAAAATCTAAACTTTCATCTATTTCTTTTTTTCTTTTTTTCTTTTTTTTTGTATATATATATATATATATATATATATGTATTTATTCAGTGTGACAATTCTAAGTTGTGTCCTGTAACAAAATCCAAATCCAAATCATTTTTAAAAAAAAATTGGAATCTATTTTATAGAGTTTTGATTTTAATTTTGAAAGGTTCTACTTTGGCATAAAAATCCTAACTTTAATTCATAAATAAATAACAAATAACAATAAGAACTTGCATTACTAAAAATATTTTTTTAATAAAAAAGTTGATATATATGTAATTCTATATATATATATATATATATATATAATATTTTTAATTAATAAATAATTTAAAACAAATATATTATCACATATTTGTAAGGTTTGTGTACATTTATTTTAGTATATATTGCATCCACAATTTGTAATGTATTTTGTAATGTATTTTGTAATTTATTTTATTTTGTTTCTTCTTTCTTTTGTTATTGTGGTTCTACTATGCTAGTTTATTAATCTTAAATTTTATTAAATATAATCTAATATCCACCAACATCAACCATTCTTTATATAGTGCCTTATTTCTATTCTATGTAGTGTCTTTTATAATAAAATTTGGTGTACTCAATTATAACAAGATTATTGAAAAAAAATTTGGTTCTTATATATATATTTTTAAATATCTATTAAAACTAAAATTAAATATGTTTGATTTTAATAAGAATATTTTTTTAGGACATATTTCTATTAAAACTATAAAAATTACAAGCTTCTTTTTTGCAACTTCAAAGGTATATATATTAAATTAATTTAAAAATTAAATTATATATACTTTTAAACCTTATATAATTTTAGAATATTTTTTATAAATTATTCTATATTTTATATTTTAGATTATATTCGATATTTTAAAATAATAAATACCATCAATTATGTAAAAAATAATTTTTTTATTTAATATTTATTTTCTTAAATATATTCTAATATAAAATTAAAATAATCATATTTAATTTTTTAATTAAAAAATAAATATTATACAAGATATTAGCAAAGGCATAAGCATACTATTCTTTACTTATTTTTTAAATCTTAATGTAAAAACTTTATATAGATTAAAGAAATATGTATTAGTATTCTTTTTCTATACACATTTCTATAATTTAATTTAATTTTTTTTTTGTTACAATTAAGTAAATAACATCCTTTTAGAACATTTTTTTATAAAATTTGAATTAAGTCTATTGTAATAAACACTTCAAAAACATGAATAAACTCAATTTATATAATTTTGATGTATTTATAATAATTTTTGATATTGTTTAAATTATTTTTATAGATTAATTGAAGGTATTATGTATAAAGTATTATGCATTTTTTTTCTTAAATAAAAAATTGAATATTTTTATTAAAGTTGTATAATAAATGATAATATTTATTTAATTCTAACAGAGCTTCTTGAAATAGTTACCACATTTTAATTGTAGTTTTGAAAACATCTAGCAAGTCCTAAATCTATTTTCAGTGCAAAAAAATAACAAAACTACGTGTTCACATACTCACAGCTATATATATAAATACATATACATTCATACCCACACAAATATGAATGAATGAAATAAATATATGCCTAGATAAGCCTAGTAATACAAAATAATTGCCTCACTGATAGAAATAGATAAGTTTAAAGATCATTTCCTTGAGCTTTTCTTCGAAGCAAAAAAACCAAAGCGAAAAAAACACGAGCGAGAATCCAACAAATCCTGTCGTGACTGATCAGAATCACGGTCGTCGACGAGATCACGCACCAGAAGCAGCAGCTGATGAATTCGGCGATGCATCGGATCGCTGCGCATCCCCGTGAGAAAAGACACACAGCGAGAGAGAGAAAGAGAGCGATAGAGCGAGAGACACCGTGAGATCGAACCATCGATCGGTGTCACACAGCCCGTATCGTCGACAACAGCGCTTGCAGTGCAGAGAAAGCGTGACTGTCGAGTTCGGATCCCCGTGAGACTGACATCGACATGTCTCCGCTCCCTCATCTGCACCACCACCACCACCACCACCACCACCACCCAGCCGTGTGGGTGTTTGGAGTGCGATGCTGCATGTTTCCTTTTTCCATGCTATCGTCTTCACGGCCTGCATCTGGTGCTCTAGATTCGGCGCTTCGACACCGGTTTGCGGCTGCTGCTGTCGAGTTTCGTGTGCTTTGTTGGATGGGATTTGTGGCGGACCCTGTGTTTGTTTCTTCTCTGCTACAGTGGAGCTCCATTGCATCATCCTTGCAGTGCGACCACGACGGTGTTTCGATTTCTGACACATCCTGGCATCCCCGATGATGAGCACCAGATCCACACTGCGTTGGATTGGTTGCAGTGAATCGTCAGGTTGGGAAGGCCTGCATTTCAGAGTTGAAGGATCGCAGATGTTGAGTTGGACTTCAGTTTTTTATAATTAAAATTATTTTCCCTTTCTATTGTTACAACTGTCATTTAGCTTTTACATTATACATATACATGAGAAATGAAGAATAAGGTGAAAACAGTGATTGCTACTGTAGTGTGTTTTGATAGTTGGAGATGAGTGAAGGAAACGACACTGTGCATTAGATTAAAGGTATTTGATATTGGTGGGAAGAAAGACAGAAAGGGATGAAAGAAAGTTGTGAATCCACTGCGTGAATTGTGTAGTGAGTGGTTTTGAAGATTAGAAAGCCAAAAACTGATACCTTTTATTTACTTTTTTAAAAGACCAAAGAAGCAATTTGTGAGGATTATACTTAAAGATCCAAGGTCTTGTTTTGGGATGCATTACTATTGTAGAAGATTGGGAAGTTTAAATCAATGAGGGAATATCTATATATATATATATATATATATGAGTTAATTAATTAGGTCATTGCTTGTTGGTTTTTGGTTTGTTATGTGCTATTAGGCATAAAACATTGCAAGTGATTAAATATTAGTTGCAATTAAGAACTATAATATACTTGTCATATTTATTGTATGTAATCCTAGATCATACAAAGAAAATACCTTTAAAAAAAATCTAAATTCTATATTTTATATTATAAGATGTTTTTATTTTTAAATTAAAATTTTATTGATTATAGCATTCATATTATGTTGCTTTAAAGACATCTATTATCAATTTTAATAGATATTATTAATTTAGACTAAACAACTTTTCTACTTCTTTGTTTATTTTAGTTTTTTTTTGGCAATTTCAAAATCTAGTATATAAACATAAAAAATCTAAAAAGTGTTTATTATCTTAAATTTAAATTTTTAAACAGACTATAAAAATTTATAGAAATTTATCATAATTTGGTTTAAATTTAATTCTTTAATTAAAAAAATATTTATTAAATATTAAAAAAATATCAATTATTATAAAGAAAAATTTAACAACAAATTTCTCATTATAAGAGAAATAAGTTAAAAGTGTCTTATAATTCTATACTTATTTTTTTTATAATATATGAAGTACTTAATTAGACTAACCAAAGTCAACAAAAATAGACTTTTTAGTACTAAAAAAAAATTTAAAATCAAGATATAGATAATTATATTTCTATTTTTAAAAAGATAAAAAGATTATAAATAATATGGTCTTTATTTGTACAAATTAAATTTGATTATTCCTCTAAAGTCTAATTGGATAAATTTTAAAAACTTATTTGCAAGAAGATAAGAATCTAAGATCTATTAAATAAATAAATTTGGATAGAGATAGGTAGATTAAATAAATATATGAATTAAAAATAATATAAAAATAATTCATAATATATATAAGTTATTTATAATATCCATGTATTACAAATTAACACAAATTAGTATAATATTTAACACATTTAATATAACTAGAATTCAAAAAATTATGATTAATTATATCATCTTATTATTCTTATATATTTTACTTCTATGTGGCTTAGTCTATATATATATATAATAATATAATAATATAATAATATTATATTTTATATTTTTATCTATATATATATATATATATATATATATATATAATTCAAGAAATTTTCAAGACTAATATTAAGTTATAAACATGTTAATAAATAGGACAATTAGGTGTAATTAATATAAAGAAAGTTATAAAATCATTTACTTCTAAATAGACAATAGCAACCTTATAATCTAACAAACTTAATATTTAAAGTTAGTTTAAATTAGATTTATCTTAGTCAAATTAATAATAGCCAAACAAATGATGCTATGGTTTTTTTAGATGTTCAATTTTAATTTAATATAAACTCTAAATTATACTAATTAATATATAGAAGATAGATCTTGAGGCTATATAATATATTATTTATTTTTTAATAAATTATAAAAATAATTTAAGTCATAAAATCATTTTATTTATTTAAAAGATATACACATTCAATTAGAAAAATATTCTTAAATTTTTAAAAATAATATACAAGAGATCAAAGATATCTTTGATGTTTATAGATATTAATTCTTTAATCTAAAAGATGTGTAAAAATTTATAATATTTAATCTTAAGGCTATTTAATTTCAAACTATGTAATAACTTCTTATTCTAATTGTAAAAGAAATGTTATAAATGAGGACATGTAATCTCTAAATCTAAAATTTTGGATTCAAATATAAATTCTAAAAACAAATAAAATATTTATAAAAGTATTCTAATTATATGATATTTCTATAAAAATTTTAAAAAATAAATATCTACAAATTTTTAACAATAAAAAGGTGATTTAAGAAAATTTTATTAAATAAAAAACTAATAGACATACTTGTAAAGATTTAGAAGAATCCTTAATTAGTAAATTTATTTGCATTATGTCAGTGGTGATTATCAAATAAGAATTATAAAAAAAATATTATAGATTCTAAACTATTATATATAATATCAATCATATTACTTTTTTGATCTTCTTATATATTAGCAAAACTTTAAAAAAAAAACTTTTGAGATATTTTTAAAAATTAGTTTAAAACTTCTTTAATCTATTTAGAAGTTTTAAAATCCATCAATATCTATTTGATGAGGTAGATTCTTTCTTCTGAAGACCACATAAATTTTTATCATGCAAAAAATAAAAGTTCAAAAGTACAAATACAATTTAGATAACATACTAAATTATATAATAGAAGTCAAATTATATACATATCAAATGAAAAAAATAAAAATAAAAATAAAATAAAAACTTAAAATTAATAAATATAATATATGATTTTAAAGTTTATATTAATTATAGAATATTAGAATCTAAAAATAATATTAAATTTAAGATGACTATTATTTTAATTATAATATAGTAATATTTATAATAAAACTTTAAATTATTAAAAATACTACTTCAATTAATAAAAAATATCAAAGAAAATTTAAATCAAGCCAAGTCACATAAAAAGATACATTTTATTAGATACTAAGAAATATGTTCCAAAAATTTGCAAGTACTTAGTAATTAAAGAATAATAGAGCTCTAATAATAGATTATATAAGATTTATATTTAACTATGAACATTGGTATCTAGTGACACCAATGTACTTTGGTAGCTACACAATGTAAATGAATGACTTCTATAAATCTACATTAGATCAATAACTATCTCTTCTTCTATAATTTGTCAATAGATATTTAAAAAAAACTAGTAGCCCATCTTTTGACTTTAGCTTATATACATGCCTTTATAATGCCCTTCTATTCACATATACATATACACAACTATACATACAATATTATTTTTGCTAATTTTTGCAACAAATTTAATGTAAAATTATTTTATAATACAAAAATAAAGACCTAGTAGTTAACTTTAATCTTATATGATTATTACTTTAGTATATAAATATAAATATATATAATATTTTATTTAAATTTAAATAAATTTTTGATATATATATATATATATAATTAGTATTTTAAAAGATTATAATTTTTTAAAACTTTAAAGATAATTATATATATTTTTATACTCAAAATTATAACTTTAGAAATATAAGGGAGAAAGAATAGTTTTAATGTATAACAATTACATGTATAATTAAAAAAATTATTGTGTAAAAAAAATTACATAAAATAAGCCACTATGATTTCTTTTGTATTATTAATATTTTATTTAATATAAATAGATGATTCATCAAACAAATATATACAAGACAAGACATAAAAATGTATTAAAGTCTGTATTTATAAAATATTTTATTATCTTAAAGTTGTAACAATATATCAAAAGGTTCAAGTTTTTTAAAAGAATAGTATCTATATTTAAATGAAATATGTTCCTTCAATATTATGTAACAATGATCATGCTCCAATTCTATGTTGTACAAATTTCAACTAATTTTTTCACTTTTATTTTTTTTGCATTACTTCTTTATTTATTTTTATGTAGCAAAATAAGAGTCTTAAGGAACTTACTAATATATATATATATATATATATATGTATTTAATTGTTTTAAAATTTATATAACAAAAGCTTTGATGTTAATGCATAAAAATGTCTAAAGGAATATGCAAATATATTATTTACCTTTTTATTTATAGACCTTTAAAATACATCTTAATCACAAATATGTAATACCAAAGCAAACCCTATTACTAATCCTAATTATTGTTAACCCTAGTTGCAACTAAACACCAAGAACCATAAACTCTAGCCACCAACCAAGTTGTCATCCTAGCTAATCCTTTGCCCACAAGTAATCCACCTTGTAAAAAAAAACTTTAAATATTTATTAAAATTAAAAACCAATTTAATATTTCAATCTTCACCTGTAAGAGTAGGATAATATTAAGAGATTATATTTAAAAATATTATAAAAAATTGTTATTATAAAATATTATATATATATATATATATATATATGGGCGGAAGTAGGGTCACACACAGAGAAAGGGTGAAAGGAAGAAGTCCGTCGGACCTGCCGAGGGTGGGTGAGTCAAGGACGGGCCACCGTTGCCCAGCCCGGCCCAGAACCACGACACCACGTGGCGACCTGCGTCGCCCCTCAACGGAGAACAGTCCCCACCTCATGAAATCTGCCCTAGAAATGCGAGCCCGCTCTCTCTCTCGCGTTTTCGGGATTCGGACGCCATCAGAGCCCACTCCCCGGTGCTGCTGCTGCGGTACTGTGTGTCACGTGGAGACACCCCTGTGCAGTTACTGCACTCAGTCAGTCAGTCAGTTAGTCAGTCCGTCCGTCCGTCTGTCCGTTCGTCGAGTTGCCCGTCAGTCAGTGAGTCAGTCAGGGAGGGAGGGAGGGAGTTGCAGGGTTTTTCACAGTCCGCTGGGCGGACTGACACTTCACAACAGTGGTACTTAACCCTCAGAAAGGAGGGTTGACCCTATTGGGCAGTCGTCGGAGGTATCGGTTTACAGCGACCACAAATGTGAATGCTGGAATCAACACGCTGGTCACTCATTGTAATGGGTTGTGGGTGTGGAGTGTAAAGGATTCAGAGCAGTCAGAGCCACGGCGGAGTCCTGAAGGGCGCATGTGCAGGACAGATCCGAACAGAGGCGGGGGAGAGATGACTTGATTGCGAACTTCAGTTGGACTTCCTGGAGCTACAACTAGCGCTGTGACTACCCTTCCCCCTTTTTCTCTCATTGCTTTTGTGGGTGCGAAAGGACATTTCGTTAACATTTTGGTGGGTGCGTGTCGAAATTCAAGTACTGCGGTCCTTTTTGGATGGCATCGCTGGAAAAAAAAAAAAAAAAAAAAAAAAAAAACGGCATCGGGTACTACGCCTGGAATCGGCTTGAGGTGGGTGGCAGACGATGGATAATTCTGTAGATGAGTTTTACTTATTGTTGGTGGTGAATTTTCTCACAGTGATTCATCTCATTTGTGTTCACATTAGATACTCAATGGTAATGAGTTTGATTGATATGTGACATTGGGTATGAATTTGTAATGAAACTGAAGTAATTTGCGCTGGATAAGTGTACTTTACATTAGGGAACATTCTGTGCAGCTATAAAGGTTAGTTGGATGGAGGTTCACCCACCTATGGCCCACCATCCATTTGATTAACGAGCCCGTCCATCCATCCTAAGCGTGCAGAAAAGAATGGGCACTGATTCCCATGGCTTCTACCTAGTGATTACCATCTTTGTACCTTTGGGGCAGTCGTCAGCTCCACGGTCACCCGTCCGTGAACCGAAAGCAGGGAGGAAAAACAAAGAAAGTGGAAAAGTGAAAAGGAATCAGAAAAGTATAAATCTGAAATCTAGGATTCCTGTAAATGTGCTAGTGGGTTCTAGAGAAAAGGTTATTTTCTCTGTTGAAGGGGCCATCCACATAATTGATGAGGTCTGGCCTTCCAAGTCCAAAGTGGGGCCACCTTGATATTGGCAAACTTGGCTCCTTCTAGTTGTCCCTTTTTGACCATTAAGATTGGGCCATTCAATTGCAAAGCTTGTGAATATGTCATGTGAAAACGATCTTCCCAAGAAAAATATATGCAAAGAATAAATAAAATGGAGCAGATGGAGAAAAGGACAAAGAAGAAGGAGAAAACGATAAAGACAAAAGGAAAGGAAAGATAAAAGTGGGGCTATGGAAATCACAATGGGACATGGGCACAGTTTTACATTCACACTGGTTAGAAGGGGATGAGGTTTGGTTATCCTCTCATGTCTGTCGTGGATGGACAGAAACTTGCCATCCTGGATGAGCCAGTGACACAGCAATGGAAAGTCATCTAGGTGTGGTCTTGTTGGATGATATAAGGGTGGTGATGTGGAGCAAAACCCCATCTGTATGGATGGATGGATTTCATAGGAGAGAAACAATGAAGGGACGAACAAGGGGCATGAACAAACCCTCTCATAGATTTATATATCTATATATATATAATATGTCAACATGACACCTAACCGAAGTGTTGTAAGAAATCATCATCGTTGTCTGAGTGTTTAATTGTTTATTCCGCTATTTTATATTTTCATAACGGTAAATTTAATAGTATTTGTTACACTGACTTTTTCAAGAGCATTTTAAAAAATGGTTATACATAACATTCATCTCAAACCCATCTTCAACAACATATCACAATTATCAACAAATAGCACTGATCCCACGCAATGGTGCTCGCAGAAGTAGACACAAAGAGCTTGCTAAGCGAAGGCCAATGACAATGCATGCATCAGATGAAACCTGGGACTCAATTCTTTCGTGTATAATTACAGACCCGGAAGATTGAATGGTTCATATTGTGCTGCAATCAATGGGGAGAATTCTGGTAAGAATCTGATAAGAGCTGACCCATGTTTCACAATGGTTTGAATATGTCTGCTTCTCATCGCATGCTCTCTTCCAGTGTCAATGGCAGCTCCTGAATCTGATCATTCCTCTGGACCTTAAGCAAAATCTGATCTCCGACTTGGTAACTGTCTAGTGCTTTCGTGAGCTCTTGAGGGTTCTTCACCTGTGAGGAGTAAGGGGAAATGACAATCTTAAATGCAGAAAAAGAGTTGTCTGAAGCAGTGGCAGTGACAGATATTTGTCAAGAGTATTCAAGGCATGGGAGAGGTTAAAGACTTACCGTGGTTTCGCCAACTCCAACAATTATATCGCCCAAAAGGATATTTCCAGTTAACCCTCTCCTGGTTGCAATAATCCCTGCCTTTGCAGCTGCACTTTTGTCTGGAACCTGTTCCATTCACAGAAAGATGTAGTAAGCAAATATGAGACACGGGAACAATAATAATCAAGAGTTGCTAATTTTTTTGAAAATTTCGGTTTAGGAGCTTACTGTTAGCACTAGAGCGCCGCTGCGAACGTTGAGTTGCTTGGCCACTGCCTCAGGTGCAAATTGTACATTGAGTCCTGGCCGCATAACCTGCAGGATCATAAAAATATATGAAATCAGTGATGATGGTTTCTCAGAGACGAACAGAAACAATGAAGTTGGAACGTTCTTACAGACCTTGCCATATGCGATTAGCTGAGGCACGAGTTTGGCGACTGTGTCAACAGGAATTGCGAATCCAACTCCGGCTGATGTGCCTACATGATTGCAGGTAAAAAAAATGGGGAAGTAAAAAGCGCACAGTCAGCGATATCCCTCGGTGGATAGTCAGAAACAGGATTAAAACAAGAAAAGGGAATGTTCCTCATGAAGAAAAAAAGACATCAGCACCTGTACGAGTGAAGATTGCGGTGTTGATACCAATGAGGTTGCCATTTGAGTCCAAGAGAACACCTCCACTGCATGACCACACGCCGTGTCGCAGATCAGTGGATAGAAATAGGAGGAAAAAAGTGAACCAAAAGCTTAACAACAATATTTGAGTGTGTTTGTTACCTGTTGCCAGGATTAATGGCTGCGTCAGTTTGAATGCCGCCCCCAATGACGACACCAGTCTGGCTGTAAATGTCGCGGTTCAGACCACTTACAACCCCGACCGTCAGAGTGTGGTCAAAACCAAATGGGTTGCCGATAGCTAGGCATCTCTGTCCAACTCTAAGCTTGGAAGACTGACCCAGGTTGACGGGACGGAGAAGCTCCACTGGAGCGTCCACCTGAAGCGCCCACATAGTTTAACAAGGCGTCAATGAACATGACATAAACCTCCACCGTAACTTAAGAGACATAGTATGCATAACAAGAGATATAGTACAATCATATGTGAAGAACTAAATGAGAAAGACCCACATCCAACACTGCAAGGTCTTTGGTCTTGTCAGCACCGACAAGCTTTGCCTCAAAATTCTTCTGATATCTACCCTGCCCAAAAATCACCACCAAAAATAGCCACTAAGCCTCGAGATCATTGACAGGATCAATTCTCAGGAAATGAAAACTACGCAGTTTACTTTATTTAATGCAAGAGAAAATCAATGCTCTCTGCACCACTTCTGCACCCTCGACAACACCACAGTTCAAGAATCCAAAACCACTCTAATTGCTACGGAAAGAAGCAACTGTGTAGCTAAAAGATTTTTACCCGTCGGCACCCAGCAGTGTAACGCGCGCTACAACTTGTCCAAGAGGAGGGTTGCGTGCTAATGAGCTCCCAATGACTGCGCAGGCATACAAGACGAGGTTGACTCAAATTATGAAATCTCTCACTCTCTCTCTCTCTCTCTCTCTCTCTCCCTGTGTGTGTGTGTGTGTGTGAATATATATATATATATATATATATAAACCTTATGCCAGCCTGCTAGGAATTCTTACACATCAATCAGTGAAACCATGGACGTACGAGAAACTGGCTTACCGTGATAATTTGTTACGATGTGGCCTTGCTCGTCCCAAATGAAGCCCGATCCATTTCCTTCTGGGACCTGCACAAGGAAGCCGCTACACCTTAATTCATGATCAAAATTTACACAGACAAATATTGCTTTGATTCGGAACGACGAGTTGGATTCAACGCAATCAGTAGTCCAAGGAGAAGTCGAATAAAGGCACCTCGACAGAACCCGTCATGTTGACTTGAGGGCGCAGTGAGACGTCGAAGATGTTTACAACTGAGTAAGTGTTGCGTTCAAAGAGCTCCACTGTGCGTTCCTGGTTGCAGCCATAATACCCTCTTTCCTCTTTTATACTCAAGCTGGCAATGTTGGCGATACATACTCAAAACTAGACACTAATCAAGAAAAGCAAAGCTGTACGATTCGTTCAACTTTGTGAAGAATTAAACCCAGAACAAGAATTAAGCCCACCTCTGCAGGGGGTAGGCTGCCGGCAGGTGCGATCGTAGGGGTCACCTCATCAATGGTCACAGTTGGGTCACCAAGAGCTCGCGCTGTGGAGCATCCCAGATCCAACGCATAGTTATAGAAACAATCACACGTGAATTTGTTATCACGCAATGCTTGCGAAGACTCGTACATTATTAGGAAAACCAGAGAGGAAATGTTGTACTTGGTACCAGCAAAGGGCAAGTCTACTACACCTTCAAGTAAATGATGCAGAGCACAAACGATCTTGGTCTTTAGTCTTTGTTCTTTTAAATATTTATATTTTTTGATTTAACAGCTGCAGGGAACGGTTTCTGGGGCTACACATGTACAGTAACTCATGATGTTGTAGCTAGCGAGAGCAGCGACTGTGGCAACTTACCCTGAAGCTCCTGAAGGAATGGAAGGGTTATTGCACCACCTACGATACTGGTCCCAAACGTTCGCCTCCGCATCCGTCCTCCCCCCACAATTTCGTCACGATTTCTCATTTCAAGTGGCTCAGACGCATTTGACCTATCAATTCAAAATCGCATTCACCTCTGAGGACTTCGATTATTAAGAACATGGTAAATAATAATCATCTATAGGGCTTGCTGACAACCCAGAAAAAGTTCACAAAGATTAATTCTGCCTCCTCTAGAATTTCTAGGGCAGATTATACATACAATCGTGGATTGATTTGGATACGATAATTGGTTGATTTGAGCTAAACGATTGCTACACGATTGACAAAACCCGTCTCTGCGCCTCATCCAGAGCTTCACCTAAGTCATTTGCAATTGCCCGACAAAATGGTAACAGCGGCGATTGTCATCCTTTAGAGCGTGTTTCTCAGTCTAGAAATCTCAATTAGGAACAAGGTGGCCGTGGCCATGTACGCAGACACAAAAACGACACTATGCTTAAAGAATATTGAGCTACATGGGCTTTCGTCGAGGGCTTTCGAAACCTTATTGCTCGCACTAAGGAATGAACTGAATACATCCCAGCTCAAGATTGGATTCTTGCAATTAGGTTTTTCTTGTTGGAACCCAATCAAGACATGGTGAGCCACAGAATCCTCACCTGGAACATTTGGGGTCCTCACCAATGCATTTGCACACCATCCTTCTCACATTTCGCCTACACGTCGTGCACGTGCCGCAGAACTTAAGAAACCCACGTCTAGACTTCACATTCACCGCTCCAGGCTGCAGGAGACTCGCACTGAGCATCCGGTCTTGATACATCTCCGACCCAGCCGAGGCTATCACCTTCGGCACCGCCAAAATGAGCGATAGAGCTGATAAGGTCTGCGAATTCAGAGCCAAGCCTTGCGACAACGGAGGCATTGTCGAATCCAACCCTCAAATCCTTGACTACTCAATCCCAAATCACAAATCACAGCAGCAGCAACAACAACAATACCCAATTCTGCGAAACGAACACAGCTCTGTCAATCTCAGTGATCAGCTCTCGGGTCGAAGGGACCCAACAACAGGAGGATAGCTAATTCACAGAGCAAGGAAAGCGTAGAGATGACGCTGCCTCCACAATTCGAATTCGGCAACATGACATTTGTAAAGTGGGTCACATGAAGCATCGGAAGCAACAGGCTGCACCTGCGGCAGTATACGGATATGGTCACACGTATACGGCACTAGAAGCGTGGACAACATGGATGCAAATGTACACAATACGTATTCTTATTCTCCGTTATACGCATGGGCGAAGATCCAAAACCTCGAATTCATTACATCAATTTTCACTTGTTTTCATGTGCTTGGAGATATTTTGCATGTGTTGAGTAGGAAAGGGCAAATTTGTGAGTCAATTCTAACATTGAAACTGAGCAGAAGGCAAAGAATGTAATTGAAATTATCAGTTCCAATACTAGCTTAGCATTGCTGCAAAAATAATGCTTGCTCAATTGCATGGATATCGGAATTAGACACTTGCACACCAGCTCGTTAGTTGTAGTACTTACTTTAATTATAAACTTAACTTGTCACAAATCTGCACAATGCAACTCTTGTCACCCTGGAGCCCATGGTCCAGTTGTGCTTGTCGGTCAGTTCCTTTGCTAGCAAATTCAAGGTAGTAGACTCAAACACTTAACAACCTGCAGAAGGAACAAATGAGAACTTAATGCAGTGAATGGGAGTGAATTTACTTTTTTTGTTCCATATCTTCACCAAGGTTGAACAGAGTATTTACCAATTGTAGCAAAAGCAGAAGAAATGAACTTTAGTGCCTCATCTAACATGTATAAACCCCTCTCAAGGTCAAAAAGGCAATTCATTGATATGCATCAATTGTTTTAAAAAAAGAAATAAAAATCCTAGTGAATTTTAGTGGAAATGGTGCATGATTTTTTTTTCTTAGTTGAATTTTAATTATATCTGATAGAAAAGTTATTTTCTCTAATGCACCTATTAAGTAAATGGAAGATATATGATGCTTGTGTGGTGTCTTTTCTTCCTTTATACAATAATAGGACCACATATCTATCTACATAGCAAAGTTTTGCACTTATATAGGCAATTTAGAAAGTGTACATAGAATGAGAAGTGGAATATATAACCATATATTGTGAAGCAATAATAATGCAACAAGACAAGAATGTTGGTTGTGCTTTTGAAAAATAGATATACAAATTAATATAAGAAAAATATATTAAAAAAATAATATACAACAATGCTTCAAAAATATTAAAAGATACTAATAAATAATATATATATATATATATATATATGTAAGAACAATCACTATAGAAGATGAAATGCATGAGTTTAAAAAAAAAAAATTCAAAAAGCCTATATAATTTTTGTCTTCTAGAGATGAAATAAGAATATTAGTTAGTACTAATTAATATTCTAATAAATTATTTATTATTATATTTTTAAATTTATATACAAACTCATAGTTTTATAAAAAATTTAGTGTATTGATTTTAACTTTTGTATATATTTTATGAATTTGTCTCACTATAGTGTATATTCTTATATTTTTATGCATAGATATTATATATAAGACATGTACTTAACAATAATATATCTAATACAATTATGTATATTAATAAAAAAATTATAATATTAAGTCCAACTAAAAAATAGTTTCTTTGCTTTATAATGAAAAAAGAAGAAGATATTAATTGGTATTTTTATTCTTTGTAAATCTATTATTTTTATTATATGTTGATTATTAAAATATGATTAATATCAATAAAATAATATATATACCATATGGATATTTTAAAAATATTCTCATTATCTTATTACATATAATGCATTTGAATGCCTATCATAAATCTTCAAAATAAAAATATATGTGTGTGTATATACATATATAATACTTTGGATATGAGTTTCTTGATGTAAAAATATTTCAATAAATTAAGAGTTAAAATATCTTCTTCTACTTACAATATGTAGTTCAAATGTCAATATTTGATATTAATACACATATGACCTATACAACACCTTACCACTCTAATAATAATACTTTAAATAAATTTTAAAAAATAAAAATAAAAAATAATATAGTTTAAGATTGGATGTCATTTTCAACACAAACTCTTTTAATTATGGATAAATAGAGATCAATAAGGACTTAGTATCTAGTTTTGCAATCCATATCAAATTTATTACTTTTCAATACAAAAAAATCACATTAAAAGTAGGTATAGAAGTAGGTTTCTTCTCTTATTATTGCAAAATCGACATCAATAGTTCATCATCAACTTGCTACTTGTTTTCACAAATCACAAATGTGTTGCAGCTCTCTATCGCCTTGATGGATTACGAGAAGATAAAAATGTAGCTACTAGTTTGCCAAACCCAAAATGGTTTGTGTAGTTGACATCAATCTCAATACTGGCAATACATTTGCAATGTGTTCATTGTATACGGTCCTAGTTATAGATTTGGATAACAAATTTCAAACAAAGCACCACACACTGCATGCATGACTGCATTTAAAAATTGTTTTCAAAAAAGGCAGCATCTATGACGTCTGTTAAGAGATGACCAATTATTCTTGAGAATTCATCTACAACAATGTCAAATAAGGAAGAATCTGTCAATGAGCAAGGACACAGGATTGTCACAATGAACTTACAAAATATATGCCCAGTTCTTCACTCCCTCTTTACCTACTTTCATAAGCCCCTGAGTACAATAAAACAAAACCATCAGGAAATCTAGTATGTGCAAACATACAGCGCAGTAGACACAACCCCAAGCTTAATATTACGCCGACAAGGGCATTCTGATAAACTCAAGTGAATAGACTTCATAGTGGTCCATGCCCAGATTCATTTCCATATGACAGGAATTCAACACTGGCATGATTTTTGTGTGTATCAACCATGTTGATCGTCCACCGCCGTTCAAACAGACACGATTCATAGTCTGATTGCACCGATTGGATCCTCGAGCAGCATCACCAGTGCGTCGAGGTTTGGCTGCCGAGGACACACGATGAGGAAGATAATAATAAAGAGCCCTCCAACAAAAATGTCAGTTTGTACCCATGAGAAAGAACACAACTGAAGAATCGTTTTATAACTCGAAGTTGAGTGCTAATTAGACATTGTGAAGTTGTGGGCTAATCGGAAAGAAATAGACAGAAGGTAAAGGTAGACAATCAAGAACAATCTGAACATCGAGATCACACAAATTTCTTCTTGTTTGATGCAATTTTCTTATAGCGTAATATTAAAATCAACTGAGTGTGAACAAGAATGTGTTGTTCAGGGAGATGACAAGCATGCTCCTGTTGACCCAGTTTACCACCGAGCCTGTTCTTTGTAATCAAGAGGAAAATTCCAAACTGTTGAGATTATTTTCTGCTAATCATCTCTCTAGGTCCTTCTACAGCAATCTAGAGCTGTAGCAGCAATTTGATCCCTCAGAATTAGTATACTGATACAGGCACTTCAAACAAGAACATAGAGATGTTCCAATGAAAGATTAAAAGTCCGGAGCAGGATAAAGACTGGTGTTTTCACCAACCTTAATAGTTGCTGACTGAAAGACAACTTCAACAACTGACTGTGCGTAATGATCTGCTGGCGAAACCTGCATCCCATTACCAGAAGAATCGCCTCCTTCAGCCTGAAGGTTCGTATTCCGCAAGTAATAAATTCAATTCTAAACTCGCTTAATTTATGAGTGGTTCTTACATACCGAACATTGTGACCTCAGTTTTTGCAACTAAAATTTTCACTCATATGCAGCTTAGATTCTTGAGGGGTAAAAAGAGGAGAATTATGGAAAAAGGATATACGACGTTGGTTCTATAAGTCAGTCGTGATCATGCCTCCGCCAGATTGATAGGATTGAACGCACAATGACATATACAACAATGCAATTAAATCATGGTCTCAGTCTCCATCTTTGTGAATCTTTGAACAGAATGATGACGCCAATCTACCCTAATTTGACTTGTGAGTAACTTGCTGAGATTTAGGTTTCCAAACTGAATCCTTAGAAGTAAGGTCCACTAACACAAATTGGATGGAACACTCAATACCCACATCTGATGTTGGGCAGCAGCTGCTGTTATCAAATCCTAGGGGGAAAAGTACTGCTCAGGAACTTCTTCAGAGCAGCATGCAAGCAGCAGCAGAAGAAGAAACAGGAGTCTGACTGCAATTCATTCCATGAGAAGGAATGTTGCAAACCAAGACAAACGGAAAAGCTGCAGACATTTCACCTCTATATGTGAATCTCAATCCAAATGTGAACAGAAAAGAACAAGATCTAGATAGAGATCGCATCTATATTTCACTGCCTCCTCTCTCTGGGCTGAGCAACCGAATCTGCGCATGCGGCTATACTGAAATTGGAGTTAAGATCGTCTTGTACAAAAAATTCTGCAAATGGATGTGAATGTCCTGATTCATTCGGCGTTTCAGACAAAAACAACACTCGAATGTTATTGCAATGCATATTCACAACTGCGTGACTAGAACATGCCACCCATTTCTCTACACCGAGTCGCACAATTCACCATTACATAACAAGCACAAGTGCTCTCTGGAATTCAATAGGTATGGTCGTGAAAAATCTCTTTGATTAACAGCCTTGTTACAACGCAGATAGCTGTGCCTTCGACGGCTTCTATTACTATGTAAGCACAAGACTCGAATCAGCAAAATTCTGTTAGGGTGAACAGAAAACTGATGCTAGCAGGTTTCAGAGACTTCCATGTACACCAGCAACTTTGTCAAGCAACATTAACAAGTAACAGCTCAACCGAGGACTCCAGGACAAGAGCATCCAGCACCTCTTATGTATGTACACATAAATAGCAGACTTATACATAAAAGACACGAAATCGAAGTCTATTGCTACAAATCTACTGCTATCCCCTACAACTTACTGGAAACAGACGAATAGAATCCGAAAAGAGAAGCAGATTTTCAGCTCCTTTGGAACCAACCCTTCGGCGGCTGCGCTCCGCCATCTCCGTTCATCAACTTGTCAAGAACAATGTTGAGGTCCACAGACTGGCCATTCTCGGTGAGCCTCCGTACCACCGCCCTCACTTGGTCCTTAGAAAAGCCCATCACTGCGACCTTGTCGATCACCTCATCAATTGATAGTCGGTTTGTTGACAAAGGGGTAGCACCAGAAGACGGTTGAGCCCCTTCGCGCTCTCTCGCTGTTGGCATGGCGTGTTGCACTGGCTGAGCTGTTGGCAACCGAGGATAGCCTCCAGCTCCGCTGCTCGGAGCTGACGGGGTTTGCTGCCCACTTCGGTACCCCGGATTGAAGTATCCAGGAGGTGGTAGTCCGATTGGCTGATCATAAGCGGAGGCTGCAGGCCGACCTTGAGATTGGTAGGGTGGTATCCCACCCGACAGATCGTACATTTGCGACCCACCAGGCCCAGACTGAGGCATCTGGTGCGGTCGACCTCCATAAGATGATGGTAGAGGAGCATCCTGACCGAAGCTCCCTGATTGCCCCTTGTAAGGTCCTTGTGGTGTTGCGCCATATGGTGGAAGCTCAGGAGGTTGAGGGAATGGACCATGAGGATGCGCAGATGGCGGGGTACCTTGCTGTTGCTGCTGCTGGCTGTGGTAAGACTGCTGGGGAGGAGGAGGAGGAGGGCCTTGCTGAGGAGGCTGGTAATGAGGCTCAGGTGCAGGAGGCGGTGGTGGAGGAGGAGCAAGACCTACCAACTGTGGTGGCACCATGTAAGGCGGAAGATGACCGGGCGGATGGTGAGGAGCATGAGGGAGCGGTCCCATCGGATAAGGTGGCGTCTCTGGCATTTGGGGCGCTCGCGGAGATGGCGCCGGTGGTGGCTCCAAAGACGTTTGGGGGTGAACTGAGGAAGAAACGCCCTCGTCGCCCAGTTGAAGCTTTCCAATAGTAGATTGGGCATCCATAACTTCCTGTTTATTGCGTAGCTCCTGTACACCACGTTGTACCTGCGAAGAAGACCAGTCACAATCAAGAGTGAGTCATGATGTTTCAAATTGTTCTCATTCGAACAACCATTTCAGATGGTGAAAATGCAAATCAAATTTTGTATAATTTCACATGACGCACCTCAGAGAGCATAGTCTCGATGAGTAAGAGCTTGCCGCCTGAAACCCCCTGGCTCTTCTCTGATCCACCCTTGAAGTCGGTCACCATCTGCTCCAAGCGTCGAGTCGACGACTCCAATTGACCAATACGCCCAGCCATGGACTCCATCATGCGCATCAGATCATCGGCATACTTCTTCATAGTCTGCTCTACCGCAGCTACAGTAGCAGCTTCAGCGTTCCCTTTCTCTTGTCTAGTGGGCGATGACTCCACAAACGATGGAACAGGAAGATGTTGCCGCGCATTCTGCATCAGTGCAGACAATTCTTTTCAGAATATCTTTCGTGTTTAATAAACTCATAAAAAACCCTAATTCTGATAACCAAGTATACAATAAACTAACACGCAAGGTATCAAACATTAAAAACACACAAAATTACTTTCGTGGAGCTTGCAAGGTCGAGACAGAGCTCCAAGAAACAGAACTTCGTCTTCTAGGGTTCTAGAAAAAGGGGATTCTCAAAACTTGCGGAAGTCTTGATTTCAAACGCGTGGTTAAGATGTTGCACAATGAAGCAAAGACATGAACCAGTAGCACATCTTAGATCAACCCTCTTGCAAACTAGGGTTATCACGACCAAAACTTCCCGAGGCAAAAATCCAAAGAGAGGAAATTACCGGATATGAAGATCCAGGCAGATACGACGGGAAGTGAGGCGCATGAGAAGACTCGACGACGGGCGTAACCGAGGGGGCCTTGTGCATATCCTCTCCATTGCCTACGACACCGCCGTAGGAGCTCGAAGTGGATTGAAAGTCATAATTCGCGAGCCCCTCCTCGCTCCGGGAATCAAACAGCTGCTGCTGCTGATGATTCTGCTGTTCGAACTGATGCTGCTGCTTCTTCGCGTTCGCCAGCGCCGTGCTAGAGAGCAGTTCATAGAAGGCATCGTCCTGCGGTCCTCCACTCCCTTGCTGCCCCTGATACTCCATCTGATCTACTAACATCAGAAGCTCTCAACGATATCTCACAAAACTGAAAACCCAAGTCCACAAACGCTCCAGAACTCGGTCAACGAACAAGCTACGACGACAGATTGCGGAGGAGAATCGGTGCGAGCTTCAACCCCAAAACACGGAACCCATCAAAAACCCAACACAACAATCGATTGTGGGCGAACCCGGGATGCATATGAAGAAGAGGATTGTGCGCGACGGTGAGATGAGACGGGCTTCATTGATCGCTGGTCGGAGCTGGGGGAGAACCGTGGGCACGACGCCTAGGAATGCAACGACGCAACCCCCCCCGCTCCCCCAACGGAAGCCTCGCGGAAGCTCCCACGACCACGTCCACCGCGCATGGCCCTATTACCGCGTTAGCTTTTTCCCCCTTGTCCATTACTTTTTTACTTTACCGTGAAATGCAAAGTTTGCTTGGCGGAGTGAGAATCCTAGGTGGCCTAGGCAAGTGATAATCCTAAGCCATAATGAATCATTTTCTCTTGGAGGGAATCCTAGATTAGATAGCTTTTTGAATTCTTGTGTTTTTATTTAATCATTTTAGCCTCCACATGTTCAATAAAGATCAACATTCAAGAAACCCCAAGGTGGTTTATTTATTTATTTGTCTAATATTATTATAATATTTTATTAAGTAATAAAAATTATCCATAGAATTTTTATAAACATCAATCTTTTTAATTAAAATATTTCATAAATTATTAAATTTATAATACTACAACAAGAATTTGGTGACAACAACTACAAAAAATATCTATTGAGTTTCTTTTTTCAGCAACTGTTTTAAAATTGGATTAATACTCTTATTTATCAATTGCAGTTGATACCAATGTGTTGTATATGATAAATCTAAATAGTTACAGGACAAACATTTAATAAGTTTATTTATGTGTGTATAGAAATATAATAAGTTTATAAAAATTAAAAGTTTCTAAAGTTGGTTTTTATCTTAATGTTTACAAATAGTTTTAAAAGTTATAAGAACACTATGCAACATTTCTTGTCTCGTCAGTTTTTTCAAAAAATATTTTGACTGTAACAAAAATTAAACACGGTAAACCAAAACAACTGATTATTATGATTTGCTATGTTAAAACTTAGCACTGTTAAAAATCATTAAAAAAAAACACATGGAAAAAAACCAAAAAATAATAGCAAAAATATAGCCAATCAGTAAGATTTGTTTTTTTTCTTGCACATCTTATCTTTCATGTAAATTTCTTTTTAATTTATTTGTATCTGTGTAAAAATCTACATATAGATTATTCCACATGCATATCCATGCACAGAAAACAAAAAATATATGTAAATATAATTATAAAATATATATATATGTTAATATATATAATGTAACATTACAAGATTACAAATTTATTCTCTTCAAGTTAATTGTATAATATAAAAAAAGTACTTATGTATGGATGCATAGATTACAATGGAATTGATTTGTTATCGGATTTTTAATTGAATGAAATAAATGCAACTTGTAACAATATGAGAAAAAAACATAAGTTATTTAAATTTAAAAATATTTAATAGACATGCAATGCATTGCTATTCATTTCATTAATAACAATTTTGTTTATCTCATTAGTTTTAAGCACAAGTCAATGAATGCCCATTCTGTACTGTTGAATAAATACAGGAAAAAATTTAATAGGAATAGGTGTATACCATTTTCTTTAATCTCATTTGCAATTTTGATGAGAATGTCATCAAATCAAATTTAGCATTAGTTTAAGTTTCAAAAAAACTAAAAAAATATAAAAAATATAAAATTATGATCAACTATAGATACAATAAAGTAAAAGAAACTTAGCATTTATGACTACAAGAAGTGAAATTTTGCATAGGGAATTACAAGTACAAGTATGTAGTAGAAAATATGGAAGTTGATAATGAATATAACAAAGCAATTTAAAGATGACAATCATGACTAAAAAAGAGAAATTGTAATTGAAGTGGAAAATTATGTTGGAAAAAACAATCTTATTAATACATAATAATTTAGTATAACATATATTATTGTTATATATATATATAATACTTTTTTTTAAGGAGATATGTACATTTTTATCATTCTTATCAAATTATTTTTGATATACTAATTTAATAAATACATTTATAGATTAATGATACCAAATTTCAATTATATGATTGAATGTTCTTGTCAAAATCATCAAAAGATGTTCTCTGTCCTTCATTTAATTTAAAATTTAAATTTTTTACAGAACTTTAGTTTGAACTTGTATAATTTTTTTTAATTAGACATTTTATGAATGTTTATAAAAGAAAGTTACTTATTGACTTGATAATAATCATAGTCTTAAAAACCTCTAAAACAACCACATGAAGTATCTGCTATTATGTGTTTGGTATTACATAATAACTTTGTAATGTTCTAAGTTTTTGAAAGTAACTAATAGAACTAAAAAATAATTGAACAGTATAATTAATGTGGGTATTACCCCATAAAAAGAAAAAAGAAAAAAAGAAAACAAATCCAATAAAATTTCAACTTTTACCAGTATGTTTTTTCTTGTAAAAAGAAAAAGCAAAAGAAAAACTTAGATTATTTATTTATTTATTTACAAGGATTTGATAATTATGGGAAATATTTAGTTATGTTGGTACTATATTCAATTAAAAGAAATTCGTCAAAATATAAAAAAGTAATGTATTAGAATTATAGTACAAGTATTTTATCAACAGAATATCCTTGCATAAAAAGACATAACAAGTTTACATAGATTGGTTTTATTCCAAAAATTTATAAATTTCATAGAGTTATTTTTAAAATAAAAATAATATAAAAAAAAACTTGCTAGAAAATTTTAATTATTAATCCAAATAGTTTTATTTTGGATTATATATATATTCTCTGTAAGATTAATTTAATATCTATACATTAAAAATATCTCAAAGATCTATTTGTTAAGTAAATAATATATAATTAGGAATAATTCATTATACTAATTTTATAAATTATTAAAATAGTATATTTTTTAGTTTTTAGTTTATTCTAATTTTAGATTTGTATTGGTAAAATGATTAATTTTTTTGATTAGTCACATTAAAATGTTAAAGATGTTAAAGATAATTTTTTTAATAATTAGAAGAGATAAGTATATAATAGAAATATTCACAATATAATTAGTATATTTTAATATATCTAAAACTATTTTTTTTTACATTTATAATATTTTTAAAAATTATTAAAAATATTAAAAAAATCATTATATTTTTTGAGTTATTTAATAAAATTTAAAATATATATATATATATATATATATATGAGTTGTATGAATTTCAGTTGCAATACAAAGAATACTCTTGCAAGTGATAGTTATTTAAAAGTGATTGTAATATTTAAAAAGAATAAAAAAGTAGTTTTTTAATATTTTTTAGACTCACATAGTGGACTCTCAAATTATACAAATAAGATCTTGCAAAAGATCAATTGATTATAGAATATTCATAAGACCAAAGGCTTTTCTAACAATCTTCATAATAAATACAAGTTCTTAAAATATATTAATAAGATAAAGGCTAATTTGAACAAGTTGGCATCTATGGATATTGTGGTAATAGATAGAAATATTTTTATGATTTTTTTGGAGATCCAACTACTATCATTTGAATATTTGATTTTTGCACTAGGAATCATGGCCATGAATGAACTTATTCTATAATTTGTAACATTATTATTGCCATATGAAGTATTAAGAAGAAAAAGAACATAATGACTTAGCTAAAATTGATACATTATTGGTTGTATCTTAATAGTAGAATAGAGAGACTACCCATATAAAAAATAAACCACCTATTTGCTTCATATTTGGCAAATTAAGTCATTTTTTTTGCATTATTTTAAAGAAAAAAAAATCTACAAAACTATAACCATATATAAGGGAGATAAAATTTAAACATGTATTGTATATTTTTAAGTTGCAAAATAATCTTTTATTGATAAAAAAAAAAATTATATTAGGAAGACTAAGTGTGCAATTTGGTACACTTGGATGCTTTGCAAAGTTTGCAAATAGAAAAAACATAACACTAGAGCATTTTATGAATAATTTATATTATTTTCAATACAAAAAAGTAATAACAAATAGAATAGCAAAAGTTGCAACTCTTAATATAGATGAGCTGATATTGTAGCATTGGCACATGGGGCTCTTGAATATGCAAGACTTAAAGAGATTTTTGAAATTAGTAAATAGAACATATTTCAATCATTATATCATTGTATCATTTTTTATTTTTTATTTTTTAAAAAACTTTATATTAAAATAATATTAAATAATATTACTAAAATATTATAAATGGTGTATTCAAATTTTTATAGTTTGATGAAGAAAATATTGTATAGAATATATTACTTCTTGAATTTTTTAATAATTCATTTAAGAAATATAATTATATCCATTTAAAGCCAAGTGTAATTACTTTAAGATGTTGTAGGAATTTTATGGTGCAAGCTTACAACTAATGAAATTATAACATCAAAGTGCTAAGTTTAAAAATACTAAAGAATATACATCAATGCAATTTGAGGTATATTTGAGAACAAAAGGCATTGTGTATTAAATATCAATTTTATACACACCACATTAAAATGGAGTTAAAAAACAAGCCAACCATATTATTATAGAAATGGCAAAAAATATGATACACATTAATAAAAATTAATTAGAATATTAGCTAAAATAATATGCAATGTAGACTACTTTTGCAATAGGTGCCTTGCAAGTATGGGGGACAAAATGATATTTAAGGGAAAAAAAAAAAAGTAAAAATATTATTTTGTATGTAAAAATATTTTGTTGTATTAGATTATGCAAATATTCTAAATGTAAGAAGGTCAAAACTTTATATAAAGTCTATAAAGTTTTTTTTTTTAATATTATAAGAATATAAAGTATATAGATGTATATATAGATGTATATATAGACTTTATTGTAGATATTTATACTTTAAAGATGCAATAGTCAAAGGTCAAGACTTCCTGAGGACAAAAATAATATAGTTGATACAAACAGTTGCAATGCTATAGATTGTAAAATGCAATATAAGGTATTATGCACCAAAAGACAAGACTAATGACAATGCAAGTTTTAAAAGAATACAAAGTATATTTCATTAAGTCATTTGTACCAATAGCTAAGGAAGCATTTTAATTATTAAGGCAATATAAAATTTGGAAGTCTATCAAATAGATCCAAACACAATAATTTTTAATAGAGACTTTGAAAATGACATTTACGTAGAATAATATAAAAGATTTGTAAAAGAAAGTAACAACTATTTTGTTTACAAACTTAATAAGTCAGTTTGTAGACTATACAAATATAATTATTACTTTACTAAAAAATTGATGCAATTGTTTGAATATTATAATTTAAATACAAAATTATTGATTACACCTAATATATTACAAAAAAAGGGTTTTTTTCCATCACAACCTTTGTTTATGTAGATAAATTAACATATTGTTGGTTATTGCTAGATGTTGTATAAAATTAATAAACATAATGAGATTTAGAAGTATAAAATGATAATAATGTTATTTATACCAACAACAAGTGGTGGCTAATCACATCAATAATTGTTCTGTATTGGATATACAACCAAAAAAAGGAACAAGTTTTATTTTTGTATTCTTGCTATTCTTTTTGGTTCAATATTGGTTCAATTTGCAATTCTTGCATACTCCAAAGGATAGATAAACAAATAAATTACTTACAATGTTTATTCTTATGAACAGTTCAAACCATATCTGTAAGAATTCATCTTCTGCCATTTAATGATAAAACATAGAATAAGATAATAATAAAAATAAGATAATAATAAAAATTTGATAACTTGATAATTATACTAAGCTGATTATTCTCTAATACGTAGGATAACTCACATTTTGACAATGTAATAAAGATCGCTGTTCCAAATTATAATCACCTATTTGACAGTTCAATGAAATTCTTGTAAAAATGAAGACTCTTCATAAAACTTGCAAGATTCATGACTTACAACACCATTTCAACCTTAAAATCAAGCTATTAAAATCCTCTTTGAAAACCCACTTTAAAATAAACTCAAATCCTTCATTGTAACAGGTGCTGATTATAACTTGCAGTGCAGCTAAATGGAGTTCAGTCAAATCTGCACATCCACCGTGACCTAGTTACAGACGTCACAAGCAGTACGAGATTAGACCTAAAACTATGTTTATTGCTTCTATAAATTGCAGTCAATGGAAACTGCAATGGACAAGAGCTAGAAAAGACCAATTGACAAGCTTCGTCTCCAACAGGATCTCAGACAGCCCACAGATTCTCAAACATCACCAAATACCGCAAGTTTTGTTCACAAAAACAGCCGGACTGCAAGCCCGTCTATCAAACGATGAATCCAGGAAAGATGAAATCACCTCTCTGGAAGGGACGTCCAATGATCTATTTCCGAATGACAAATGCATGAATTAGTGATTATTCGATAAGGTACAGATGGTTGATTATGCCATAGTAAAGTCTACTGGCGGAGACCTCAATCCCTTCTACTTCGAAGCTTGACGATTACCAGAAACCACGCAATCATTCGTCACTGGCTTAAGAATGTTATTAGTTGCGGCATTGTCCATGATGTCATGAGAAATGAGGAAGGACTGAATCAGTTGGTCAATCCCGCTTCCTGCAAGTGATGGCGGCGAATTTAATGAGCCCTCGCTGGTAGCCCTGGATCATGAGCGTCATGGCGAACGCTCCCTTCACTGTAGTCCAGCCGGACTTGGCCAGTCCTACCAGTCCTTCCATGGTCAAGGCGGATTTCATCACCGCTGGCCAGAAGGGCGTCACGTACTTGGACCAGTCCTCACTCTTGATATCCTGTGAGGCAGGAAAAATGACTAACTGTTTAGAACCTACCTATGCAGTTGATTTCAGTCAATTTTGCCAAATGACCGAACAATAAAAAACTATATGACCCAGAGATATTTCTATGTAAAACAGTGCAGCGACTGTGTGACTATGAGGAACATGGTGGAGGGCCCAGAGTCTAGGCTTCCTTCCTGCCAAAGGTTACAGGAAACCTTCCACCTATATATTACTCAACCTCTCAATATAAACCAAACAAAAAAAAAAGAAGCAAAAAAAGCAAAACAAAACAAAACAAAACAAAAAATAAAGATAAAGTTATAATAATAGTGACAAAACAACAAAAAGACAATTATGGTCTCTTATTTTACTTGTTTTAAGGAAAATTCTCACCTGGAGGCCTAAGTCTTTGGCTAAGGAGACGTAGTCCGACGGCGAGCACCAGGCTGGCAAGTAGTATGCGTCGCAAATCTTGTCCAAAAGATCCTGGAAAAGCAATTGAACAACTCCCATAAGTGAGATGGTATGTTTCCGAATCAAATCAATCGGTAATTTTAGTGGCAGCTTGACAAGATACTGCAGAAAAAAAAATTGGGTGGTCGCAAACCTGCTCCTCAGGCTTGAGAGAAGTTTCACCGGGGTTGAGATCACGGTGGCACCACGTGACCAGAATAATGCGACCGCCGGGAGCTGCTACTCGTGCAAGCTCGCCCACAAACTTCAAAGCCATCACAGAGAAAGAACCCAAACTTAGCGAATGCATCCAGTCTTTACATTGAACTACATGAATTTCAGAAAAAAACGAAAAAATATAAATATAAATATAAAAAAGAAAAACCAAGAATAAGTTAATGTATCAACATTTGCCCCTAATGACACTGACCTGTTTCTTGTCTGGCATGTGCTCGCCACTCTCCATGGACCACACGAGATCAAATGAACCATCCTGGAAGGGCTGGTTCAGGGCATTCGCTACCTGAAAATTGACGAGATCAGATAAGCCTTGCTTGGCAGTAAGGTCTACGGCTCTCTGTACCTGCACTGGGCTAAGCGTGATGGCATTCACCTTGGCCTGGTATTTCCGGGCCAAGTAACGTGAGCTTCCCCCAATCCCACAACCCACATCGACGATCGTCTTCGGTTTCAAATCTTTGCTATCTGCACAAACAGTATCACACAAAAAGGTTAAAGAAAGACACCAAAGAACAATATGACTCGTAGCTGCTCGCGCTCCGGCCACCATCCTCACACCTTCAACATTGCTTGTTGCATTACTGCCCTATCTGAATTCATAATCGAAGCTGCGGAATAATACTAAAAATAATGTATTAAGCAAGGCACTCTACAGTAAAACGAGCGTACCCTCGAACTCTGCACACGGCCACAGGCAGATTGCGGTGTAGGGCTCTGCTGGGAAGTAAAACTGACATCCACTCACAACTCCACAGATGAAATACGAGGAGAATACATACCAGGAACGCCAGCATATGCAAGAGATTTCTCAATCATCTTGATTTGCGCCCACCGGTGGTCGGGATCGCCGTCGACGGCGGCATCCACAATCTCGTCGTCATAGTAGCCATGGTGCATGTGCTCCCCCCAAATGCCCTCCCACACGCCCGAGGATTCATCGTAGAAGTTGGCGATGCCATCGTAAAGCTCCGGCTCCGTCCGCTGCAGAGCTCGCCTCGCCACCCCAGGCCGCAGACTCGCCTTGAAGCCGCGTCGTGCTACCCCGTCATCCGCCCTTATCGGGCCGCAAACCTGCGAGCTTGTGAGGCTCGTCGACCTGGTCCGGCTCTCGTAGCTGCTGCTGATGCCAGTCCAGGCCCGTGCAGCAGCAGCAGCAGCAGCAAAAGAACCTGCTGCTCCCAGTGCGGCAGCCATCGCTGTGACAGTTGGCGAAACTCCGCGACAACTCCAACAGAATCGCCAGTATCTTGCCGGGAGCTAGGCCTTAAACGCCACGGCTGGGCCTCGGCGATCAACCCTCAGGCGCGGCAGATTCCTTCGAAGGTAACACGACGCAGTGATGTCTCGGTAACCGCGTGACAGGTGGCAGTCTCTCGTTGGTCCAGGATTCGGCCAGGCGGGAGGCTCCATAAGCGTACGCTGGTCCACAACCACTGGTGGAGGATCGTCTCCCAAGGCTATCCACCGAGGCAGGCGTTATTCATCCACTCCTGGATGAAAATAAATCAATCACGAAGGACGTTATTCAAATTCAACACTATTCAACACTGGTCTTTCCTGATTGACTTGTTTTCATCCATCAAGGATAAAATGATCCATGAATCTTCAAAATAAAATATTTCATAGTAGTCTTAATTTAATTTTGGATGATTTCAACTCTAATGTCACCTTATATTTAATTTGAAGTTGCATTTTTTAATTTTTGCATGTGAAAAAATATTTTACTTTTTTATTCTATTTAAATAAACATGTCAAAAATTATTTTAAAACAAGAACTTCAAAATTGACATGCACTTTATTTGATAATAATTAAATAAGGTTTATAAAGCATAATTAATAGACTATTTTTTTATAAATCTTTATGCCATATATTTTTATAATTATTTCTATTTTTTACCTTTCAAAAATAATTTAGATATTTTTATATATTTTTCCAAAATAATTTTGGATACATTTAAATAATTTTATTATATAATAATACAAGAAAAAATTTAAAAAATTTAAATTATGGCTTTTAATCCAAAAAATTGTTAAAAATACTATTTAAAAAATAATACAAAAATATCAAAATTATATAAAAATAAGATATTTAATAATTATATAAAAAAATTAGATAATAAGTATACAAGAGTTTTATATAATATCTCCAATAAATCTTATATTCAACTCAAATTGTATATTATAAAGACACAAAGACATTCTAAGATCTAATCATTGTTCCAATATCTTTTTAGACATTTTAATAACATAACTCTTGTTAATATAGAAATTTGCATAACATAGTTTGAACAAGATATAGGCAATTTTTATAATAACACAGTAAAATAAATAATGCCAATTTTTTTTATAGATTTTAGTTGAATTTTAAAAAATTCAGTATTTAATTTTACAAGGTAGCCAAACTTTATATAATACCAAATTTAGCAAGGCACTCTACTCTTGTTTTCATCCATCAAGGCTTCATCCAGGTAACTGTGAGATGTCTGTGGGCAGGGCTCTCCACGAGGGATTGTAAAAAAAACTATTTAAAAAATAATAAAAAAAATATCAAAATTATATAAAAATAAGATATTTAATAATTATATAAAAAAATTAGATATTTAATAATTATGTAAAACTCTTGAGAATTGATGCTTGATAATTAAACACTCACTTCTTCTTGAATAGTTTTTAACAAAATAAATTATTATTATTGATTTTTTTCTTAATTGGTAATTTTAATCCATACATGCATGTGAATATGAACTTTGGCTTTTTAGAAATTGATTTTTTTGGGCAAAAATTGAACTTTGAAGAAAGTTTCAAAATTGGGGCATGTTGCTCAAAAAATAGAATTAGAAACTTTGACCTCTAAGATTTTTGTCTCCAAATTTTTTGGGTTTCTTTATTTCCAAGTTAATTTGAAGAACCTATAGTTGGATTGAAAGATAAGTTGGAGAAAAAAAAATCAATTTGCAAAACTAGTAGGTAGAATAAGTATGCTAATGACTAGATAGGGAGAATTGAAGTCCTTCTCCATAACACAATATGAAGTTGCAAACTTTCAAACTTCACACAATTATTCAATTTCATGTTCAAATTCACTTTTTAAAAAAAAAATATTATTTTTTTTTTTTGCAAATTGTGTTACAACTTGATCAAAATAAACTTTTGTGAACTTAAAAAAAAACCATGCAGCCATCCATCAAACAATGTTCTCTTCATGTTCCTTGGCTTGTTCCCATATTCTTGAAGTTTTCTGGATGAAAATATCCAAGATTTCATCCATTTAACGTTTTCATTATTTTATGAACACAAAGTTCACAAAGTTCTCATACTGTCTTGTCATTGGATTTGTCTTGTGAATGGCATGTATAATCTACGTGCTTCTATTCTGATATATAGCGAAGAATTCTTAAGGGTTAATTTTTAGTCCATCCATGAATGAAGGCAGCTTTTGTGAGGTTGTCTGTACTGCCCAAAATAAGTAAAAAAGGAAATCTAGAAGGAGAGTGACCCTCCAGATTTGGGGCCAGTCTTGACAAGGCTGTCAAGCCTATGATAAGTTTCACAAGTGTCACGTTTCCGACCCAAGGGCACATGCCACTATTGGAAGTTCAATTCCTGAGATTTCCAAAATTCTATTTCTTTCGACCCACTTGTACTGTAAATAATGATACAAACAATAAAAAAAGATACTTAAAATTCCATAAGTTGACTTCTGAAAAGATCATGCTAATTAAAGTCACACCCCATTTGCAAAAAGTCAAGGGGCGGTGGAAATAGTGCCTTTCCATAATCATCCGCGTTACTGGGAGCCGTCTTCGCTAAAAGCGGCAGCTCTCGTCAGGGTTTATTTTTTCATATATTGTTATTTCATCATACATTGATTATTTTTTTACTCGTGGGATAGAGGACCTTGAGGTAGGGTTTAATGGATTAACCCTTCGATGCTTGAGAGGACAGAATATGTCTCCTCCATTGTTCTGATTTCAAATACATTCTTCACTTTAATAACAATCTTTTTTTAATGTATCATCAACTACACTAATAATGTAATTTAGTGTTAGTCACAGTAAATGATTTGGAAATGTTATAAATTTTTTCTTTCAATGAAAATATTTACTAAGATTACAAATCTCTATACTATTCAAACAAGAGGATCTTTGTAAATATAGTTGGTAAAAATACTTATCAAAAGTAAGAACTTATAGCATTTCTAAATCATTTACTATAAAAAACACTAAATTACATTATTAGTGTAGTGATTTGAAATATATTATGTCAAGTATTTATTTCATTTTAAAAATTCATAAAATATTGATTCATAATGTAATTGCCATGATTTTTTAAATTTTTATTTTTAAAAATCATAATAATTTTAATTTTTGTGAAATTTTTTTGAATTTTTTTTTTGGATAGAAGAAAACATAAATATTTAGCTCTGAAACATGTTTAATGAATATTTTATTTAAATTTAAAGGAGGAAATTGACATGCACACCAAATTTTGACTACTTAAAAATTGCTTCAACATTTAAGGATTAACCCCTAAATGACCAACCAAATAGTATAAAAATATATATGTCATGCACTTGATACATAACAGGGTGCGAAGAAATAGTGATCTGGAATATTTGACTTGGAAAGCAAGACTTCACATTGCAAAAGGTGTAGCTGATGGATTGGCTTATCTTCACCATGATTATAATCCTCCTATCATTCATCGAGATATTAAATCAGCCAATATCCTTCTGGACAATGACTTAAAGGCATATATATCAGATTTTGGCCTTGCAAAGGTATTACTAGCTAGGAGTACAGAACCACAATCTCAACAACAATCGGCATCTTCTTCTAACGTCCTTGGAACACATGGCTATATTGCTCCAGGTAAGCTTCAATAATCTATCACTTTGATTTTTTAATTAATTAATTAATTTTAAGTTGTAAATATTGTATATATTGTGTTTAGGAGATTTAATGGCAATTGTTGATTAGAGAGAATGTAAGAGTACAAAGATGAGTTGTTGTGTTTATTAGAAGGTGATTATGAGTGAATAATACCCAAATTTTTATTTTGCAACTGAAAGTATTTTGTATTGCATATGATAGAAGTTGGATTAGGCACACCAATATCACCTGCATGAGATGTATATTCATTTGGCGTATTATTATTAGAGCTCTTGACTGGAAGGCAACCAATTGATGCAAGCTATGATGAGACTTTTCATATTATTGAATGGGTGAAGGCAAGTGCATTAGAAAACCAATCCATATTGAGCAACTCTATTGTTGATCCATCCCTCATTGCAAATTCTAATTCAACTATCAAACATGAGATGCTCACTATGCAAAGAATAGCCTTGTTATGTGTTAGAGATAATTTTGAAGAACGACCATCAATGAGAGATGTTGCACAATTGTTGAAGAATCTGTCTTTTAAAATAGATCAGATGTAGATTGACAATGAAGAACTTAGTCAATGAAACAAGAATGCCTTCTAATAATGGATGACCAGACCCCTTACCTTTGACTTGCTCCAAAATGCATACAAAAAGTTTCACTTGATTAATATTAAGTTTAATCCATGCCAAGTTTTATTAACTTTGTTATTTCAATGACAAGGCCGAATTTGCAAAAAAATTTTTCACTTTGAATAATGAAATTAAGTTGTGGCAATTGCTTAGATTATTCAAATTTTTACAAGGTTTTTGAATAATCCACTTATTACAAATTGCCTTGAAATTTTTGAAATATTAAAGCCAATCTTGTGTAGGCCTAACGTCCAATATTTAAGTCAATCAGGTAAATCAAGTCTAATATTAACTAGTAATTTGTGCATTTTGTATATTGTATGTTTTAATATTTTATAATTGAAATACATCAACTTTTATGGATTTAATAATCAATTCAATATCATAAAGTCAATGTCAATATCATGTATGGTATAGTTGAGATAGATTATAGCATATGCATGACTTGAAATTAATGACTTAAAATTAATGACCAATTTAAAAAAAATTTGTGTTTTTTAAGAGGTGAATGTACAATAAAGCAATCATAAAATGATTACTTTTTTAAGAAAAAATAATGACTATATATAAAAATTCAAAAATTCAAAAATTATATATTTTTTATCTTTGTAGATTTTTGTAATCTTTGTATTGTCTAAATCATTATATAAAAAGTATTGTGAATGATGTGGCATAAAAATCCACAATGAATTTCAAATCTCCTTGTGTTTTAAGTGATACCTAGTACTGATTTTAAATGAATTTATCCAAAAACTTGCAAAATATAGTATTTTGTCAAAAAATTTCATAGTGGCCTCCTTTACCTCTCTTCATGTTCAATGTATAATTGGAATACCAATATCATACAAGTAAATGTGGAGAAAGTAGATTTGAAAATTATGCTAATTCAGACCTTTCAAGTTACTTTTCTGTAATAAATTACATCAAATGTGTAATGTGTTTTTTCAAAATTACATTCATTTTGTGGTTGTTTAAAGTGACAAATTTACCAATGTATACTCATTTGGATATTCTTACATCAACTTTAGTCACTTTTCAAAAAATAATATTTTGCTAATGTTACATCAAGTACCTACAAAGTAGCACTTTTTTTCCATTTCCAAATATTATTATTGTACAAAGATTATAAATGACATGTACTATATCCAAAAAAATTCATTGTAACTTATTTAATAACATGTTAATTTTACAATTTATTAATTACAAAGTTGTATTGGGAAGGCAAAACCACTTTTTTACTTTATTATGCTTCTACCTAAAGAAATATATATGATACATTGGGGTTGGTTTTGACATACATTAAATAAAAATAAGGGTGTTGAATGTCTAGCAATACTACGGCATGAGTGGTGAAGCAAGATCAAAGAGCAAAGAGCAAATAATTTGCCAAAAATATTCTAGTTATTAAAAATAAAGTATTTTATTTTTAAATATAATAAATAAATTTTCATATGATAATTTTAGAGTCTCAAGGAAGAAGACCTATTATTGTGTAGACTTAAAATTATGGCAAATTTGTTAATACATTGCTACTAAATTGACATTCCACCATTCCTATGTATAAGTGCATCAGGCCAAAAATTTAGCAAAATATACAAATATTTGCATCTGCCATCAATGTACTATGAAGGGTTAAGGCCAATGCACAGAGTGTTTATTGATTTATATAAAGGCATTATTCATATGAAGGCATCATAAATGAAAGGAAAAAAAAAAAAACTTGCTTTAAACCATTAAGATGACATTTTGTGGATATATAAAATAATATTTTTAAAATTGTAAGATATTCTAGATGTTTGTTAGGACAAGATTTAAACTATATCTAGGATTTTTTAATTTTGGCCAACAATACGGCTATTGGAATTTGGATCTAATAACCTCATTGGTGGCTAAAACCAAAGAATTTCAATTTTAGATAAACCAAAAGAAATTGAAATTAAACTCATTCATTTGAGAATATAGGTTACAAACTATATTACATGCCAAGAGTATATATATATATATATATATATATATAACTTTAAATTAATTTTAAAATTTTAAATAAAATATCATGAAAATATTCATGAATAAAAGTTAGTTCTTTTCAAAAATACTATTGTTTCATATGGCTAAAGTTGTCATGTATGATATGGCTTTTCAATCACAAATACTTCATGATCTCCAAATCTATGATTTGCTTAATCATGTCAAAGCTCAATATTGGGTAGTATACAAAGAACTATTTAATACAATGAAAATGATATAAATAAAAAAATATATCTTGTCCATTCTTTGATTTTCTCAAAATAGTCAAACATAAGCCATGCATTTTGCAAGTCCCTTCTAAGCTAAGTTTTTTTTGACCAAATCAATTCTAGGAACAAGTTCAACTTTGCTCATTTTGAAACAAAAACTTTCTCATCTTCTCTTTTTTCAGCATAGATGAAAATTGTGCTATATATAAGGCTATATAATGTAGCTTCTTATCATTCAAATGCCATTCATAGTGCTTGGCCTTCCAACTTTCTTAAATGTGGTGATGGAATTCCAAACATTTGGAGAAATAAGAGTATTAAATTTTTCTAAGGTTTCATTGAATCCACAGTAAGTAAAATAGTAGTCCTTGGAAAGGAAGTCTTTGCTGGTGGCCAAAGCAATGGATGAATTTGTGTTGTTTGGATTGCTATTAACATGGTCATTTAGATGTTTACAAATTTTGACGCTAGACTCTTGCATGTTTAGAATACAACATGATGCTCATGAATTTCCAAATGCAACCAAGCCTTAATTACCCTATGAGGCCTTTGAACATGGTCAATTATAGCATTGCAAGTGGTAATAATTAAAGGAAGGTCTTACATACCTTACAAATAAGTGTGGACTCATTTGAAGGTACAGGTGAGTTCAAAAAGATGCGCTCCCAAAAACATTTCATAAATTTGTGAGTCAAATTTTGTACAATATAATTCAAATAATATTAAAAGAATTATAGGCTTTTGTTCTCTTTTGTTTGTATTTTGCTACATCACAATTTTTTTTGCTATACAACAACCATGTTAAAATTTAAATGGTCTCAAATACCTCTCTCTCCAAATAAATAATGTATTATGGAGTACCTTTTTTAGTACTTTTTTAGCTCTTACAAGTACATGCAAGCTTAACAAGGTATGACACCAAAGAAGGTGCTTGCTGAGGCCTCTAGTGTGAGTTTGCAAGTCACATAAGATGCCATTCACGTGTGCCTTCACAATACAATGCTTCTTAAACAATTTAATGTAGGGTGCTTAAATAATACCCTTCCCAATGAGTTTACGACAACCAAAAATTGCTAATAATGTGTAGAATTAACAAAAGAGGATTAAGATGAAAGAATCTTGTCAACAAAGTCAAAGAATGAAAATAATAATGATAGAAAATGAATATATGTTGTAAATTAGATATCATGTGCATAAGTTTTGGAAGCACATCTTTATGAGGACATCTCTAGATTGCTAATCTAATAAGGAAAAGGACAAGAGCCATCTAATTTCTTTTTATTATAAGAATTTTTCTTGTCGACAACCTCTTGAAGATCATAATTGAGGTTCTCATACCTTAAATGCCTAGCACACTTTGAAAAATAAAAAACCAACTCCAATGACCATTAAACCTTTTAACTATTTTTTCTATGATCTTGGGATTTGAAGTGGAGCTCCCAACCAATTTAGTAAGTGGAACTAATACCATGAATTCAAATTAATAAAAGTTTTTCTTAGCTTTATATGCTATTTATTCATGAAAATCATTTTTCTAAGTTATAAATTTTAATAAGTAATAATAAAAATGTGATGATGAATAAATTACTTGACAATTTTATGTACAAGAATCATGTGATATTAAATATGGTCAAATATTATGATACATAATGCTTAAATAATTTAATAAATTGAAAAGAAATCCTATAAGTATTTTTTAGGTATGCAATGCAATGCCTAAATACAATTTGTATACAATGCTAGGACATTGGGCGCAAAAAAAGTTGATGAAGATAATGTTGTTTTACATTATATTTTGATATTGATTAATTACTAATGGTTTTTAATACTATAAGATAATATCAAAAATATATTAAATACAAATTCTACAATCTATATAGAAATAAACCTAAGAATTTAAAGAAATTAGCTCCATATACATGTGAAGTTGCCATTTGAATTATACAACAACTTTTTCAAAATACATATTTAAGGTGAATTATGTAACTATGTTAGTAAAAGTATTAAAGCAATAGCTATGAAAAACTTTCATGTGGCAAGAATATCAATGAATTATGAATTGATTACATCCATTTAATCCTTAAAAAATTATATCAAATTACAAATTATCAATTACCATAACAGTGAACAATATTGAAAGAAATAAAAAACAAATTATATTGAATGTATTATTGAAGCATTTGTGATATAATAATACTATTTTTCAAATATAATTATACAAGATTCAAATGTAGCCATCTATGCATTAGCTATTAATTCCTAAGCATCTAACCATATATCTAGGAATGCATGTATCACTATTGATCCAATAAATAATTATTAATGGCATGCGTGTCAATGCAAAGTTAATACAATTAAAGAATATATGCTTAGTGGATAAATGTGCTTTATAGCATAGGCCAATTTGTCTATACATGGATGTTTATGAGAACTTTAATTAAAATATAAATAAAATAATTTTAAAAATCAAAGTTGGCCTAAATTGTAATACTTTTTATTAAATGATTTAACTTAGTGATATTATAAGTTTTGTATACAACATTAGATTGAGAGATTTGAATCCTTGATGTCATTGTACAAAGGTTTGCTAGTTTGAAAGTTATACAAGAGACATTAAACAATACATGAAGAAGCAAGACTAAGAGAGCTAGCAAAGGAAGGCAAATTGAAGGTAATAGTGGCAGCAGCTGAAAATATAGTGGTGACAACAAATGTAGAGAAGGTATATAGCACAATGAAAAATAGAGAAGAGATGCCATTGGACATCCACCCTTTTGAAAAAAGTGAACTTTTTTTGTAAGAATTTCACATATGTTTTTGAAATTTGGAAGCAACAAGGCTTTAATTATATAGCATTAGACTCAATTAAAACAAAAAGTAGTGAGCAACATTAATGGTCACCTACAGAGGCAAGTTTGAAATCATTCAAAATTATAATATCTAAGTAGTGTAAATAATTAAATTGTTTAAGTTATTTTATATTATAATAAATTGTAGAAGTCATTAGCATTCTTTGATTGTATGAATGTTTGCTTAATATAAATAATTCTAATTTAGGACACATATGATAGTCCAATTATCTACTACCTTGAATGAACAAATAGAATTTTTAAAACTTGGTACTAAAAATTCAAATTGGAGTATTAAGGGGCATTTTAGACTAAGGGCCAAGGGCAAGAAGCCAAGCAAATTTTGTAATTTGATTGGTCAAAAATTGAAAATTAGCCTTTAGGGCTTCACACTAAGGTCCAAAGGCCAAGGCCCAAAGGCTACAAAAATGGTGATATGGCAACACTTTTTGACCATTTTGGTGCCAAGAGTTTGGTCCCTCAGCAAAAGTTTGGGTCCAACAAGAATAGAAATCCAAACTCTTGTCCAATGGCCAAACTATTTTTTACTTAAAATATTCAAAATTTGACAAAAACACACAACAGTGATCCAAACAATAACAATTTGATATTTTAATCATTTTTTCTTAATGCCACAACTTGGCCCTTTGACAAAGTTTGGTACTAGGTGAAGTTTGGCCCTTGGGTCGAGTGTAAAACGCCCCTAAAAGAACCCCCTTTCCATTTGACGGTGAGTGAATTATGAGTCATATAATGTTTGCAAGGCAGATTACATGCATAAAGTGCAAGATAAGGATGTCTTATGCATAAGAAATTTAAAAAAAAGAAGACCATTATTTGCTTATAGATCTTGCTTTCAAGAGATCTACGGGGTGCACCTAAAAGCATGGACAATTGAAATTGTATGGAGTGCTACCAAGAACCACACTCAAGCACATATCCAATAGAGAAGGCAGAGTAAGTAAAGAAAGCTTTCAAAGTGAGTTTTATTATTTTAGATGTCAAATCCAACAATTGTGAGAGTATGTGCATATCTCTAGTGATTATTAAATTGTGGCACATGTATCAATAAATCATTACAAACATTCATTCATCCACAAAGTAAATGTTGTAATTGTTAACAGAAAATTGGGTTGCTTTAAATTAAGACATACTTTATATTGGAGCCTAGGGCCAATTCACTTCTAGCCTAAATCAAGGTCATTTGGTCCACTAGGCCTGGAGGTGAATTGAGGCCAAGATAATAAAATCGGCCTGAGGGTCATGGGCACCCAATTTTTGGTTAATTGGTCTAATTTTTTGGCACCAAAAACTTGTCATGTAAGTTGCCAAATCAACTTAAATGTAAATTAGGCCAAGTTTTAATACAAAGCCTGATTGTTGACCAAAATATAATTCTAAGCAATACTATTGGTTACTTTGTGAACTTTTAGAATTAGGCCCAAAATTACGTCCTAATGAAAAGTTGCCATATGGATATTTATTATCCATAATTTGTCTTGATTATTCAATTTTGTAGCAACATGATGTTGTTGTCGGCTCCAACAACAACATAAGACTTGTTAAGTAATCTGTAATATAGGAATATATTTGAATTTACTTTGTGTGCATTAATTTTTTTATTCAATTCAAGATCTGGTATTAAATTGTTGTTATGTTTGTTGTCATCTAATTAGTGGGCAGTTAGGGCTGAATTTTGAATTCATTTTGTCCACTATCGAGCGGTTGTCAGATCCGACAAATACCCAAGAGTGTTTCAAATTTCTGAAAATATTGGTACATGAGTTTGTTTAGTAATTTATTAATATTCTGTTTAATTTATCTATGAACAAGTTGTCGGATCCGATAACTACTCAGGCCTTGATTTATATTATAGGAATAATCAAAATGCTAAGGCTTTCTAGAATGTTATTTATCTTAATTATTAGGTATTAAGACTGTTGTCAAATCTAATTACAAATTTTGTTCTTCTATCTGCTAACATGCGATATGCATTTACCAAAGTTTTTCAACATGTTATATCATGTTAAAAAGCATAGTAGTTCATATTTGAATCTTAATGTCGCACAATAAATATTACTAAAGCATATATTAATCTAATTTTAAGGGTGATATCACAAAAAACCTAATAATTATTTTTATAAATACTAAAATTGAGCTAAAATCTTGAAATAAATTCCATTTAGTACATAATTTTTTTTTAAAAATCAAATGTTGGATCCAACAATCATTTTGTTAAAAAGTCTTTGTGTTACCTTGAGTTAATATTTTGAACTAGAGGTTGGACTTCAATGTGGTGTTGGATCCCACATGTTTTTCAATTTATGAGTTAATGTTTTACCTTTCACTATATTTCTGAATTAGAGCCTCAACTTCAATGAGGTGTCGGTTTAGACAAGAGACCAACTGCTTGAATTTTAATTAGTCTTACAAAAAAATGCATTAATAATTTGGAGTTTTGAAGTGAAAATGTCCACCATATACATGCTTATTAATTTCTGGTTTAATTCTTATCAATCCAGTGTCTTGTTGGAAATTTCAAGATGCTTCAAATATTTTTGGATTATGAGGTAGTTGTCGGATCCGTCAACCATTTACCTTCAAAGACAATCATTTTAAACAAATCTAAAGTCACCTTTGATTAAGCTTTAATCTGTGATATGCCATATTAATTGAGTACTCCTACAAATTATAGTGGCGTGTGATCGGTAAATTCTTTTAATTTTCATTGAAGTCATCATAAGAAAAAATATGCTGCAATAGAATATTTGATGTACTAAGTGGCCGTTGTATCCAAGAACAAAATTTGTGGCCCAAGTTTGTTTTCACATGACTCTTTGATTTTTTTCTTAACTTTTCTTATATAATTGTGTAGTCATTATAGTGCATGGTCGTACATGATTAAAGCAATACAAATTGTACTGCATTAGGCTTTTACAAATTTTGGTAATGGCAAACCTTATCCAACCTAAGGATACAATCAAACAACGTCATCATTGATGATGAATTAAACATCTAAAAATTGCTAATCAAATCTCTATACATTCATCTAACATACTTTTACCATTCTACTTACGTGTGTCCACGAATATACAAAAAGGTATCATAAATTTGTTACAAAATATGCATATTTGAAATGCTAGTTGGATCCAACATCATATCAAAATATATGTCTTTGTTACTTTAGAATTTTCCTATTTTCTTCCTTTCATACTTTCTTTTATTCTTTTTATTAATTTTATAGATGGAAAGCAATGCAAGAGAGGTGGTGGATTTGAAATCTAACAAATTTATTTCATAAAATTTGATATTGTTTAAACTTTTATTTCATGTATTGAAAATGTAGAACAAGGATTCCTTGCTGGATATATTGCTTTATTAATTTTGTTAATGATATTAAAAATGGATAAATATTAATCATATTTGATCACATGTTTAAATGAGCATATACGTTATTATTTAACCATACAAAGCATTTTGTGAATAGAGTCCTTTAATTTTTTGAATTGTTAAAAGATATCAAAATCTGAATTGTTGTTATGAACTTATTTTTTGAGGCAGTAACTCATTGAGTTGACTTTCAATCCAGATTTGTAACTAAATTGTAAAAGAATATTAAGTTACTAATGAAAGGGAGGAGATATAGTTTTAATAAAGTCAATCAATTTTTTTTTTGATATCAACTTAATCCCAAATGAAATCTAATACATAACCTGTATGTAACTTGAATAAGAATGTGACTTGAAGGATTCTGTTGAAAATTCTGACATTGTGATTTTCCAAGAGCATTCATGCGTGAAATTTCTTTTTTTATCTCGAATAGATTTTGAAGAAAGCCGTGATGCAGCATATTAAAAATTTTGTAGACTGTCGATTTGTGTCGATTTTTTTATATTGATTGAGATCTGATGTTGGGCTCGACACCAGATTTGCAGCCAAAGCCGGCTCCTTCTTATAATGGTGTTACTTGAGAGCAAGTTTCAAACTACCTGTAAATTTTTTTGGATTATTACTGTATTTACCTCTAGTAATTGCCTAACAAATTTTATTAAATTGATTGTTTTCACTATCATTATTTCAATGATTTTATAGCCACTTTTACTATATTATGAAGCATTAGAAGTCTTGACATGAAACCTGCAATTACAAAATACATATCATTTCATGATTTTTTAAAGTGAGATTAAATTATATGAATGGCAAAATGTAGAGTAGGAATTAAACCTCAATTAACATGTTTATTTTACATTTAGGGTTCATATTTGGCTATTAGTTTTTTATTATTTTGTTTGTCATATTAAGTTAAAAACCTAGAAGCTAAGTGCTTTTGATAATGTTTATTGATCTTAAAATAAACCTTTATTTCTACATACATTTTCATGATCAGCCATAATTACTTAAAGAGGTCATGATATCCTCATAGATCCATTTTTCTATTTGTATGCTTCATATGCTTCAATGCTTCTTATACTTCAAAGTTATGATCTATTATAAATGTTATGGGCGGTCACAACAAAATTGGAGTTATCTTTCTCATCAATAAAGCTAAATGTTAGTTAAATTCAAAATGAGAACATAAGTAAAAAGAAAATATAATCAAGCAAATATAGAAAAAACTTTTTATTTAGTGATTGTAGTTAATTTTTCATGACAATGCTTTTGGTATTCAATTTAGTCAAGTTTGTTAAAGTACTTAGTCTATATGAATTTAAATGAAATATTAGTAACATTCTTGTGATGGTAGGTTTTTGACTATTATACTTTCTAGTATGGTATTGGCATGAATATGTTTTAAATTTTTACCATTGTTAAGTATTATGAGGTGGCTAATATATTTGGTTAAGATATAATAATTGCAATTATTTGATTATAATAGGACTTCAAGCTTATATTACCAAAATTTGGAATTGAAATGAATACTTGGCTTTCAAGGGAATTTATGACATAGGAATGGACAAATACCTACAAGTTTTGTCAAATGCAACTAGTGGAAGTTGACATGAGAAATCAAAGATCATTGCAATCATTTCTAAAGATTTTTTGTTGCTTATGCTAGCACATATCTTGAGTCTCTTTGGTTTTGAGTTTATTTGCATATTTTGGTGCCATGTGATAGCATACAATTCCAAAAATGGTTATTAATGTCTCAAGCAACATTGTTTGCAGATAATTTTTTATTTTCAAGTGTACTATACTACATGTTATTCAAATTTGGGATTATTTTCTTGTTTGAAGCTTACATGTGGAACTCATTAGATTTAAATTCTTCAAATATAATTTTTCCCATGTACAAGGTTAGGGTGCATAATTTAACTCAATTTGAATAGCAACCTTTCATTTTATAAAAGTGGTTTTCTTATACCCAAGTGTATTATGGCATTTGCTCTTTTTAAAATTATAATTTTGTTTATTATAAAAGAATTTTTAAGTGTATGATAGTTGATGTGGTATAATTTTTTGTCCATGTTTATCTAAATGATTCATTGTTGCAATATTTATAACTTTCTAAGTATAAAAATTAGAGATTATAAAAGTAATATTTTTTTTATGTGTTTACCTTGATTAAAAAGTTAGTGAAAATTTAAAATTCTATTTTATAATAATATTTATATATTTATTTGATTCTTGGTAGTAATTAATAATTAGGTGAATATAGTGGATTTTAGATTTTAATTTATAAAGAGTATTCTAAGCGTCTCTTATAACATGTGCAAGATATTTTTTTTCTTTTCAATTTGACAAATCATTTCAAAGAAAATCATTATTAATCAATTTCAAATATGTTTATTAGAATTTGCAAAGTTATATTTATGACATAAAAATCAAAATGATTCCATAACTTTTGCCAAAAATCTCAAATACAGGTTTTTATAATTGTTCTATAAGCTTCAAGTCTTCAAAATTAAAATTCTTTGACCTTATTGTTCAATGGAGACATAAATCCACATAATTAGCATTGACAAAGCATAGGTTCATCTACAAATGTTTGAATATTATTTATATTAAATTATAATTATATTGGAATTATTTATATTAAAATACAATTATATTGTTCCATTCATAGTCTATAGAGTCCTTAAATTTTGAGAAGCATACTGATATTAATATGAAAAATTTGAATAAAGGCAAGATATTGAATACTTTAATGAAGTAGCAACAATCATCTTTGATGGATATATTGCTTATGTGTAAACATTTTTGGCCAATAGTCATAACATGCAAAATTAAAGTACACAATTGAATTCAATGGAGTTTGTTCAACAATTGAATATAAAGAACCGTCAACCAATAATAATAATAGAATATTAAACTGGTAGGAATATGCCTCATAGCAATTGGTATTATATGATTCATGAAACTAGAATATTAAGTATTTTTTCATTATTATTGATAAGTTGGTGATATTATTTGTTATACTTTTTATTAATATAATAACTAAATTTAGTTCTTAATCTATAAAAATAAGATATATATTTTATCATTAGCCACAATCATAGGCTCAATTTTATCATTGATTTTTAAAATATTCCTCACACATGTTTGAAATTTTGTGCTCTTTGCTCTTTACTCTCCGCTCTTTGCTCTCCATTCTTTGCTCATGCCATAGCAACCCTAATTGAATGTCTTAGAAAATTATAATTTAGGTTAATTTGTAAGCGCAAAAAATTATAAAATGTATTTTGTCTAAATTTTAGAAAATTTTAATAAATAATAGTAATTTTTTAATATAAGATCCACATGTTGAAAAAAAAGTGCTTCAAATTATATAAGAAAATCAAAATAAAAACAAAATTATCATGCCTTTTACTTCATATCAATGGAAATACTACAACAATGGTCACTTCTATATTAAAGTGTTGACACTACATTTTGATGAAGTACCTCAAAATCCCATATCATGTAATTAGCATTCATTTTTCTACTCCAAAATATATAACATATAATAATTAAAAATTTATCAATGATTAAAAAGAATCAAATGAAATCATTTAAAAAATAATATACAAAATTTACAAACCAATAGTATTAAATAAGAGCATAAAAGATGATTTTTCTAAAAAAATTTGAACTATACATTTTCTTACATATGTTGCAATTTTACATAGAATCATATATGATTAAAGCCATCTAATGACACATTTTTGTAATCAAATATCTTTGGCTATTCTTTCTTTGTTGGAGCTTTTAGTACTAGGACACTTTTAGTGCTAGGGTGTGACAATAAATTTAGTATTAGAGTGTGTTGAATTTCCAAAAAATTCTATGTACTAAGTCAAAACAACTTTCCTAGAAAATCAAAAATTATTTAGCACTAAGGTGCCAAAACCAACCCAATATACAATACTGGGACAAAAAAAATTGTCGAGGCTTTTTTGGCCATTCTGAAAAACTTGCATTGTGAAAGTTTGTAAAATCTTTTTGGTGATTCAAAATTCACAAATGTATTGCTATGTTACATTACTCAATCAAAAACTTCATTTATTAAAATTTTTTTAAATTTAATTTTCTCTATTTCAAGTGGAAATTGATAAAACTTCAATAGAGATGAGTTTTTCTATTTTGATTGCACACACATGTATAAAATATCAACGTGCACATCTTTTATTTTCAAATATATTTAAGAAAAACTATCAAATAAAATCTTTGCACAATAATATGCAACTTTATCTCACCCCCATATTTTTGAAATTTATATCTATGTAATATAATTAAAATTTAAAAAACGAATCAAATAATCATATTTAAAAGTAAAAAGTAGATACAAATTAGAAGTAATTTTTTATCAAATTTAATTATAATATATAGATATGAGTTTTACAATTTTAAAAGATAAGACACAATTGCATATAATTGTGTGGAGATTTTATTTGAGAGTTTTTCTTAAATATTTTTTTAAAAAAAAGATGTGAATATTGATATTTTATACATGTGTGTGCAATCAAAATTGAAAAACTCATCTCTATTGAAGATTTATCAATTTCCGCTTGAAATAGGAAAAATTAATTAAAAAAATTTATAGTACATGAAGTTTTGATTATTTTAAAGTGAAATTTGGCTTGATTAAGTGATGTAATATAAAAATACATTTGTGAATTATGAATCACCAAAAAGATTCTATAAACTTTCATAATGCAAGTTTTCCAAAATGGCAAAAAAGGCTTGGACAATTCTTTTTGTCCCGGTATTATATGGTAGACTTTCATTCACACACATAGAATCATGGATGAATACAACTTCTATGCTCTAGTGAATCTTGCTTTCTATGTTGCACAAAATAAATGAAAAAAAATTTTTTTGGAAGGAGAGTGGCCCTTTAGATTTGAGGCCATTCATGGCTAGGTTGTCAAATCTATGATAAGTGACACTAATGCCACCTTCCAATACAAAGTCACACCTTGGAGAGATCACTACCTCAATATTAAAAAACTACGTGCAAACAAATATAAGGTGATTTAAAAAAAATTTAAATAAAAATTAAAAATGAATTAGTTTAAATAATGTATGGTTGAAAATAAATGGGATGATATTATAAAAAATAAAAAAAGATATAAATAATATATTTTAGAAAAAAATTAGATCTAATATAGAGATGTGCTTATAAACATGCTCTTCCAAAACTTATATACATAGTGTTTGATATACAATGTATATCTACTCTCCATCATTATTATTTTTAATTTTTGACTTTGTTGACAAGATCCCTTCATATTAATCCTCTTTTGCAAATTCTACATATGATTGGCAATATTTGGTAGTCACAAATTCAATGGGAAGAGTATTATTTGGGCATCTTACATTAAATTGCTTAGGGGCATTGTATTATGAAAGCACATGTGAATGGCATCTTGTGTGACTTGTAAACTCATACTAGAGGCTTCAACAAGCACCTACCTTGGTGTCATCCCTTGTTGAACTTGCATGTACTTGTAAGAGCTAAAAAAAGTACAAAAAAAGGTGATCCAAAATACATCACTTGTTTGGAGAGAGAGGTGTTTGAGAGCATTTAAACTCTACTCATGTTGCTGTAAAGCAAAGAAAATTGTGATGTAACAAAACATAAACAAAAGAGAACAAAAGCCCATACTTTATTTTAAGTTTTTTGAATTATATTGCACAAAATTTGACTCACAAATTTATGAAATATTTTTGGGAGTGCATCTTTTTGAGCACACTTATAGAAGAAGATAGATATTTTATGTTTAACAATATTTTATAAATACATGTTATTGATGCAATATGGATAAATATAGATACAATAATTTTAATAATAATAATATCATATGAAGTTAAACATAATCTTTTATCCTAATTGCAAGTGATGCTAAAATACTTGATGAAGAAAATAGGATTATTTATTCTTTACTATGAGGTTTGCTAGCTTTTATTCTTTTATTCAAAATGGTTTATTGACATTGAGGCTTAATAACCTCAAATTAATATGTATTCAATAAATTTATCAATTGCATTTATTATTATTACTTTTACCACTTTAATGATATTATCTTGATGATGTTATTAGTATGGTTGTTGTATAAAAAAATTGATTTTAAATAATATAGCTTATAATTTAAAATATTTATAAATATTTATAATACTCAATACGGTGGAGTTAATTATCAAAATTTAGAAAATTATGTAGTTATAGGTTGATAACAAATGATCATTTTTATATAAATAGCCTATTATAAAATAGTTGTTGTAAGCATGTGATATCAAAAGTTTACTCTAAGTGATTTCCTCAAGAGCCACACTAATACCACCTTCCAATACAAAGCCACACTAATGCCACCTTTTAGTACAAGGCCACATATTAGTTTGGATGTTTAATTCCTGAGATTTCCAAAATCCTTTTCCATTTTGCCATCTTACATCTTTATTTGCAAAAAATAAAAGAATCTTTTTGAAGTTGAAATTTTCAAGACCAAAATTACATGATTAGCCACATGTTTCAAGGATTTTTGTTTGTTTTAAAAAATACTTGCAACCCCATCGTGGGCAAAGCCCACTACCTTATTAGGCCTACTTGCTTGACCAAATTTTTTATTTTAAAAAAATTAACATGCCAACTACAATAAAGATGTTATTTAGTCTTATATGAGAATTAATGTTATTATCGTTACTATTCATGAATGCTATTTGTAAACTACTTGAGAATTAGAATGTGGATGTGAATCAACGTAGTCAGGGTAGAGAGAATCTGCCTCAAGAAAGCACTGGGCTTCTGGCTGCCACTAATTACTCAAGCAAGATTCAAGTATAAAAAAAACCCCCAATTTTATATAAAAGAGATCTCCATAGGGCTATTACACCCAATACACAAGCCTAATTTCCTCAAACCACTCAAAACATAACAAAATATTCTAAACCCTCATTCTCCCGTAGGAAGGGAATTTTTCCCAAACTTCAATAACCCATAACTTTTAATCCAACCGTCCAAAACTACTCCAAATTTACATGAAGTACTGATATATTCTTCACAACTACCACCACAAATTTCAACCGTTGATTCATTATCGATCTTTAGATATCGCCAAAACCCTAGCAGTAGCTTTAAACCCTTGTTTACAAACACCCGTGTACTAAATTCTTCATATCTCACAATCTAAAAGTCCAAATGCTATGAAACTTTGATGTATAGCTTCTTAGCACAATAATACACCTTCTTGGAAATTTTTAGACAAAAATTCGTCCAAAAACTTAAGATATGGCAAACCCCATCACCATCAACAAAACGGTCTACTTATTGCCTTGGAATTGGATGCGCTGTCTTCAACTCTTCATATCTCCTTCGTCTAAACTCAAAAATTAAGAATTCCTTCATAACAGACGTAGATCTTAAAATCACATTTCCAACCGCACTGTCCGATCTCCAAAAGCCTCCGTACAACTCCGCGAAATCCCAAAAGAGTGACAGTATGTATGAAATCCACTCTTTAACTTTGAACAAGTATAACTTCTTCACCCTAACTCCAAATCGCCTAAAATTTCCTCTCAAACTATACCCAAAACCCTAAACTTTACAACCCTACCTCTGAAATTGCGAATCCCCTTTTTGAAGTCGCCGAAAACCCCTGTTAAGGTCGCGGGCAGCCTCCTCAAAGCCCATTGGGCATGGTATTCGACCAATAGGGATGAAGTTCCCTATTCCTTGCCTTCATCCGACCATGGCTTGATTTCATTCCTCCCAATTAGCCTCTTACTAGCTTAAATTTTCATCCTTAAGTCCCCACCTTCTCTCAAGGCTTCATACTAAACATTTATATCTTATAATTTTTAAATACCATAACTAAATAGGTAAAATAAAATAAAATAAAGTTTCTTCTATCAACCATTTTTAATTTAACTTATTAACCATTCTAACACATATCTAAATCTATAAATATATTAGGCATTTTGAGTGGATTTTACATACTGTAAGCAATTACAGTACGACAACGTGCATTCATCTGGAGAGTTTGAAGGAGAGAATAAAGTGATGGAATCAAAGATTAGTTACATGTGATTGGTTGCTTGACAAAATAGTCTTGATTCATGTGCTTCATGCTTATCATGAGTTAATATTTCTTCATTTTTAATAAAATATTTTAATGTTAATAATAATAATTATCAAGTTGTAAGAAATTTCACAAAAACAAAATTTGTGATAATTGACATTTAGTGTTAGAATTGAGAATTAGTGTTAGTGTAGTTGATATTTAGTGTCAAAGTTTGTAATTAGTATGTGTAACACTAAATAATATCTTTAGTGTAGTGTATAAGTCTATATATTTTTTTCAAATTTTAAAAAAAAAACTTGATATAGTAATAAACACATAGGTGCCTTCAATAATGCCAACAAGCATTGGTCCAACCAAATTTCTTTAATATTAATTTAAATTTTTTCCTTTCAATATTTTATTTTAAAAATATTTTTAAAAATAAATAATTTTTTAAAAAAATCATAAAACGGCTTTAAGTATTTTGCTTGCAAAATAGGTTTAGATTTAGTAAATATATAAAATATTAAAATAATAATTAAAAAAAAAGATACTTGAAATTCTTTTAACTTAACTTATTGGAGTAATGCTATTAAAAATTTTTCATTGGCAAAAGTCAAGGGGTGGCAAAAAAATTGTTCCAGATAATCATCCAAGTATTGGAAGCCATCGTTGCCTAAAGTGGCAGCTCTTATGGATGACCATCCAATTAGACACTACATATATCAACAAAAAATCCCTTAACTCCTAAATATCCAGTCACATATGTAGAATTACACACATCATTGTTGATCAAGTGAATAGTTTTGAATAACAAAAGTGTCATTGGAAAGTTAATATAGTGGGAGAATGTACACATAGTGGACAAGTGTATTCTACATTGTTGGCCAATTTGTCCATACATGGACATTTAGGGATTAATAATGCCACCACATTCATTCTTAGAAATATATTTTTTTAATTTTTAGGTCATATGCTATTGTGTAGAGCTATAGATACTATATCTTTTACCATTGATTTTTTTAAGCAAAGAATAAATGACAATGACATTATTGAATATAGTCTTTTGGACAACATCAATGTAAGATTGGCATTTGTTCTCCTTTGCTACTAAAGCTTACTCCAATTTTCTTATGACAAAAGCAATCCACTTTATTATAATCACCACTTTGTGTAATTCTAGTCTTTGGCAACATCAATTGTATATGATTATATCATTAGCAATTAATTTGGTTATTGATATTGTCATTGTTCCACCTATAAAGACCACAATATCATAGTATATTAGAGTTTTATCAAAAGATAAAATCTATGCTAAGATGTGGCAACATTGATTTTTTAAAGGTGTTAAATTTGCCAATAATGAGTATTTAAACCTGTTTAATTGGATGTATTACATGAGGTGTTTCATGTAAGATAAATCAATGTGTCTATTATTAATACATTATTGGATGATATATACGATTTTCTCAATTCAAGATATTATTATAAAATATTCTCTCAATCTTTCCATATCCCTATCCTTTGTTTGGGTTGAAATTTATCTTTGTATTCCAAAGTGCAGTTTGGTTTATGTGCTGACATCACCTTTAAGTACTTAATGATCTTGATTTCCAAAGTGTACTATAACAAAACATGTTCAATGTAGTTGGTGTTTAGCAATTATGTTGTTCTAGTTAAGTACTAATTTTTGTTGCTTTAAAATCTCATTTTTTATATTTAGTCCTATTTTAATAAATATGGTGTTAGGCCTAGTGTGCATATCTTAAGCTAGATGTAGAATCTGCTAAAAGTTCCTGTGTGGACATACTAAAAGACTCAATATTTGTGTTCAGCTTAACAAACTAAATGTGTAAATTTGTGTGAAAGTGCAAATTGTGTCAGCGCGATTTTTTGTGCAATTTAAATTTCTGGTGTAGATGTCATTAGTTACCATCAAGTATTAAGGTTTTGCAAAGTTGCAACATGAATCCTTTCTGTATTCGAACAAGCCATGCACGTGGCTTTTGGTACTATGACAAAGGACTGGTTTGTTTGAATTCTGTTTCTTAACTTAAGGTAACATATTAGCAAGTAGATTTCTGTTAATATATCAATGTGGTTCTAATTACGGCCACTCGTAAAGAGTCTTCGGCAATCAGCCATGCATGCGCTGTTTAATCGTGTGCTAAGTGGACAGTTATCTCAAGTGGCTCCATCTAAACATCTACTCAGTGTGCAGTAAACTGGCCTCAACGTTTAGACACACTTGCGATCATGGATATTCACAACCAATATCGAACTCGAAGAAAGCAGACTTAGTCCACTTAAAACAGTTCCAGTCTCATTCAGTTACCAGGTGCAGCTTAACTCCTGGCTTTCCAGTCACAAAGATCGCTTCCAACAAAATCCTCCTCAGTGCTAGTTTAGTACAGTACAGTGGAGGCGATGGTTTAGTACAGTTGGTGGCGAACTGAGTCCTGATTGATACCAATTCGATACTGCTGTGAAAATACCTTTATACTGCTGCAGATAACTAGGCGGGTATCTTTGAAACGGGGGAGAAGCGCAAATGTGTCAGCTTGAAAAGAGCAACCAACGCACCGGAATCTTCACGATGCGGATGATTTCCGCACTCGTTACCGCAATTGTGTGAATTTTGTGCGAGTTGGTTCGCCGTGGGACAAATAGAGATCTGGAGATTTGCACAGCGACTGAGGAGCTACCACATTTCCATGACGCGGAGGTTGCTGAGGTCCGGCGCTCTGCTATGAGGCTGTTGTGTAATAGTATCTAGTAACTCCCAGGTGCTACAAAGCAACCACTAAAATTAGATTTAAGCTAACTTACTATTAAACCATAATGTTAGCTTTGATTTACTTTAACTTTAAGCCTTTTATTTTATTGTGCTCTAGTATATTAAAGCACCCCAACTCACCTTGGGATAACTTACTGTAACTTATTTTATATTTCTTCTTTATATTATATTTTCTCTTTGTGTCTCTTATCACAACAGAGGCAAAGCGGGTGCTGGTGCTCGCTTGCGCCTCACGGACGTCGTCGCTCGGTGAGTACCATCTCGGTAGATTGAGTTGAGTTTTTGGTACTGAGCTTTGGTCCTAGGGTTTGGAGCTCATCAATGGCAGTGACCGGCCTTTTGGAAATGTGACAGGAAGCCCTGCTGGTGCAAGAACGGCTTGGATGGTGTACTAGAGTTTAATTACGCCTCGTCGGGTGCGTTCTTTTGTGTATTGTGAACTTTTGTGAGGGGAAATTGTTACATCACGTCGAATTTCTTGCAGGTCAGGGAACTATCTAGGAGCTAGAATTCGTGTGAGGAATGGCGCAATTGGCAAGTGGATGACTGATTGGTGCGAATGTGTAGCAGAGTGTGTTGTGGCTGAAACGGAGTTCATGGCCAATTGGATTGCCAAGGCCGTTACGATTGGTTCCAAGGATCGGCGGAGAGAAGGTGGTATCTGCTTCGTTAGGTGCAGGTGCCCTTGCAGCGTCTGCCGATGTTGCCCAGCGCTTGGTGCAGCTGGTGACCGATGCTGCGCCTCCGCTTGTTGCTAGGTGCGTACTTGTGTGGACAGGAGGTCGTAGCATTTGATGGACAACACATTGTGCAAGCCATCTGGTGGACTTGCCAGGATGTTTTAGGCGATTTGCATGTCATGACGTGGTGCGATAGAGAAATTTCGCTTTTGCTGGGCTGCTTATTATTTGTAGTCCCGTTGTTAGTTGATTTAAGTGGTTTGGGGATGTTTAGGGTATGCTTGAGCGTTGGGGAATTGCCGCCGGTGGTGCAACTAGTCGCTGCTGCCGTCGGGTTGATGCTGTTCGCATTATGGTGTTTGGATTCTCCGGTATGGTTTGCTTGGGGATTGGTGACAAAGGTAAGAGTTTCAATTGTGTATCTCATATATGTGGTTGGCTAGGATTCTGAATATGAGCATTTTCGTTTCTGAATTTATGTTTGTGCCCTTGTAGTGTTTAGGGTGGCCGAATGTAGGTTATGACCTTGGTAAACAATTGGGAATGCAGAAAGACAGTAGTTGGGAGAAGAGTCAGACTCGGCTAGTCTTGAGGAGCTACATTCAACCACTAATGATGTGGGCAGGAACCATGAGCATATGCAGGTATTGTTTTTTCTCTTCACTTGATCATGTGTACATTCTCAAGGCAAGGATTTGTTGATCGTGTCTTTTCAGTGACACTGGTCTATGTTGAGAGTCTGCGATGATTAGACCATTGTGTATAATGGTTTGTAATCAGCAATCTATTCTAATGGATACATAGTTCTCAAAAAGCGAAAGATGAGCATAACATACCTTGCAGTTGTTTGCCTTACGTCATGGAGAGAGGAGAGTTGAGTCGGCAGACACATGCTGTTCTGCAATGCGCAGCAGTGTTGTGATGTAGTCAATTTTGTATGTGGGAAATTAGAATGAAGTTTTGTGCTTTGATTTCGTTTTCCAGTTGACTTTTTTGATAGAAATTTAGTGAAAAATGAATTAGTTTATTTTTTACTGTTCATTTTTTTTAGCAAGCTGAAGTAGAGTTATCATTATACTTTATATCAAGTATATCAAGTATGTAAGACTCTTCTCCTCTCCCTCTCAGATGGAATTTTTGATAAAGTATATTTTGAAATGTATGTTTTTTATCTTGATTGTTCAGGTGTTTGGATACAATATACGTCTGAAGCATTTGATAGTGAAGACATTTTACTCCATAATTTCTTGCATCTTAACTGACCTTGAAATGGGGAAGACGTTGCTGAAAGAGGTAGCGTTGAGTTGGAATCTACAATTAGAGGTCCAGCGGCCAGAGTGAGGTTGTTGTAGATGGTGGTGCATAAAATGGCCCAGCTTAAGGCTGATAATGGGGATTTGAGAGTGAACATATGGAGCAAGCTTCCAGATGAGTTGATCTACAAGGTGTTGGAATGGCTGCCTCTCGCCGTGTTCTTCCGTATGCGCTGCGTATGCAAGGAGTGGAACAACACAATGTTCTCTCAGAATTTCCTCGCCGTATACTCCCGGGTGCCGAGCGGGAGAGTCCTCTTCCTGCACGTTAGGCGAGTTGGGCCGGACGTTGCGCTGATGGTCCACGATGCAGCCAGCAGCAACAGCTGGCAACCTGTCTTGCTTGACTGTGTCCCCATTGGCGCGCCCCTTCGAGATTCTGCAGGTGGGCTCTTATTATATGAGCGCAAAGTGAAAGCGTTTCGGGTGATCTCGGTGTGCAATCCGTTGACGAAGAAGTGGCGCGACCTGCCTCCGATGCGGAACCCCAACATAAGTATATTTGTGAAGCTGATACGTAACCAGGCAAACAACAACTACAAGATAGTCCGCGTGGCTCGGATGCTCCCCGACGACCCTATCACCGAGGTTTACGACTCGAAGACAGATTCCTGGACGCTGATCGAGCACACCCCAACTGACTTCGGAATCATCCAGGGCTGCTCGGTCTTCAACATCAGCGTAGGACTCCAATGCTGGACGGGGATTGGTGATGGATGCATGATAGCATTTGAAATGGCTCGAAGCCGCTGGACAGAGATTGTTTCTCACAACCTCGACGGCGACGTTTGGGACTCCACTGTTGTGGACTGCAATGGACGGCCATACCTGGTCACCCTGGTCCGGAAGGACGGCAAGCTTGAGAAGATTGACATCCGGGTTCAGAATCCTCGAAACCCATTAGACGGCGCGTTGGCGGTTGATCCGTTCTCTGATGTGAATTGGGAGAAGATCGACAGCATGCCGCCTGCTCTCCTCCAGCAATGGAACCCCAGGTTGAAATGCCTCTGCTACCATGTTGGCGTGGGCGACCACATCTACTCCACTTGCTTGACCCCGGATGACAGCAAGCTCATCACCTACAACGTGCTCTCCTGCAAATGGCAGCTCATAGACGGTTGTCCTCCCAGCGATTATGGCACCTTTATGAACGGATTCGAGTTTCGGCCTTCCTTGGATGCTGCCGTTTAGATTTGGTCTCTAGTACTCCTTACAAAAGCTCGCGATGTTGGTGATGTTGGTGATGTTGGTGATGTCAATGAGCATAGCTGCGCGGGATGAGTCAACTCGAAACGTGATGTCATCGACCAGTGCATTACTTTTAGAGTCATTAGTTACCATCAAGTATTAAGTTTCCGCAAAGTTGCAAAGAATGTCCTTTCTGTATTCGAACATGCCATGCACATGGCTTTTGATACTATGACAAAGGACTGGTTTGTTTGAACTCTGTTTCTGCTTCATAACTGTAATAGACATATTATCGAAATTGTAAATTTATAATAATACCTCAACGTGGTTCTAGTTACGGCCAGTGCTCGTAATAAGTCTTCGGCAGTCAGCCATGCATCCGCTGTTCAATCGTGTGCTAAGTCGACAGCTATTTCAAATGCCTCCATCTAAACATTTACTCAATGCACTGCCGTAAACTGGCCTCAATGTTTAGACACACTTGCGATGCATACTCACAATCAATACTGAACCTAAAGAAAGCAGACAACAGTGCAGTTAAAACAGTTACAGTCTCATCCAATGACCAGGTGCAATTCAAATCCTGGCATTTCAGTCACAAAGGTCGCTTCCAACAAAATCCCCCTCAAGCTAGTTTAATACAATACTGTACAGGTACAAGTGGTTGCGAACACAAACTCGGCCACTGAACAAGAGAATCACACTTCAGTCCCGATTGATACCTAGTCGATACTGCTATGATACTACCTTTATACTGCTGTAGAAAACTAGGCGGGTGTCTATGAAACGGGGGAGAAGCGCAGCAAGAGCAAGCAACGCACCAGAATCTTCACGATGCGGATAATTCCCGCACTCGTTACCACAATTGTCTGAATTTTGTGCGAATTGGTTCGCCGTGGGACAAATGGAGTTCTGGAGTTTTGCGCAGCGACCTTGGAGCTACCACATTTCCATGACGCGGAGGTTGCTGAGGTCCCGGAGGCGCTGCGCTCTGCTGTGAGGCAGAGTGCGTGGGGAGCGGATCGATGGTGGCCTTGCAGCTGCGTTGCTGGTGCTCGCTTGCGGCTCCCGGACGTCGTTGCTCGGTGAGTACCATCTCGGTAGATTGAGTTGAGTTTCCGGTGCTGAGCTTTGGTCGTAGGGTTTGGAGCTCATCATTGGCAGTGACCGGCCTTTTGGAAATGTGACAGGAAGCCCTGCGGGTGCAAGAACGGCTTGGATGGAGTACTTAGAGTTTAATTACGCCTCGTCGAGTGCGTTCTTTTGTGCATTGTGAACTTTTGTGAGGGGAAATTGTTACATCACGTCGAATTTCTTGCAGGTCAGGGAACTATCTAGGAGCTAGAATTCGTGTGAGGAATGGCGCAATTGGCAAGTGGATGACTGATTGGTGCGAATGTGTAGCAGAGTGTGTTGTGGCTGAAACGGAGTTCATGGCCAATTGGATTGCCAAGGCCGTTACGATTGGTTCCAAGGATCGGCGGAGAGAAGGTGGTATCTGCTTCGTTAGGTGCAGGTGCCCTTGCAGCGTCTGCCGATGTTGCCCAGCGCTTGGTGCAGCTGGTGACCGATGCTGCGCCTCCGCTTGTTGCTAGGTGCGTACTTGTGTGGACAGGAGGTCGTAGCATTTGATGGACAACACATTGTGCAAGCCATCTGGTGGACTTGCCAGGATGTTTTAGGCGATTTGCATGTCATGACGTGGTGCGATAGAGAAATTTCGCTTTTGCTGGGCTGCTTATTATTTGTAGTCCCGTTGTTAGTTGATTTAAGTGGTTTGGGGATGTTTAGGGTATGCTTGAGCGTTGGGGAATTGCCGCCGGTGGTGCAACTAGTCGCTGCTGCCGTCGGGTTGATGCTGTTCGCATTATGGTGTTTGGATTCTCCGGTATGGTTTGCTTGGGGATTGGTGACAAAGGTAAGAGTTTCAATTGTGTATCTCATATATGTGGTTGGCTAGGATTCTGAATATGAGCATTTTCGTTTCTGAATTTATGTTTGTGCCCTTGTAGTGTTTAGGGTGGCCGAATGTAGGTTATGACCTCGGTAAACAATTGGGAATGCAGAAAGACAGTAGTTGGGAGAAGAGTCAGACTCGGCTAGTCTTGAGGAGCTACATTCAACCACTAATGATGTGGGCAGGAACCATGAGCATATGCAGGTATTGTTTTTTCTCTTCACTTGATCATGTGTACATTCTCAAGGCAAGGATTTGTTGATCGTGTCTTTTCAGTGACACTGGTCTATGTTGAGAGTCTGCGATGATTAGACCATTGTGTATAATGGTTGTAATCAGCAATCTATTCTAATGTACACATGGTTCTCACAAAGCAAAAGATGAGCATAACATTTGTGCAATTGTTTGTCTTTCCTAGCTAAGGACTTTCAGACCAGAACATGGTGTTTGATTTGAGTGTCAGTTGGTTACCTTGCAAGAGGACTTGCATTGCAACATGGATAAGGAGCAGGTGGTTCCATCCAGCTATGTTTGATACATTGGAGAAGTTGTAATAACATTCCTCTGCTTTTGTGCTGGTTTGGACAGGGCTTTGGATTCTGTTGAACTGCCATCAGTTGCAAGCATTGCGATTAAGCAACGGTTGACTCACTTTGTGCGGTCCTTATCAACAGTAACTGTATTTGCATTGTGTGTGGGCAGGCAAGTCCTTTGAATATACTGAGTAGCGCCTGTGCAACATTTTAACTATGCATCATCACAATTTTTGAAGAAGCTCAAGTCATTAAAGTTGCCCTGCGCTTGTGAAATTGGTAGGTTTTTATCGAATTGAGATAATTCTAGGTTGTGTTTTGGACTGAGTTTCCCACAGTTTGATACAGCAGATACAGAAATTCCTATTGAACCGCAGCAATCTCAAGGACTCCCGGAGTGTACGTGAAATGATACCCTTGATCTCTGTGTCTATCATTGTTGTCCATTGTTTTTAACAACGCTTCATCATCCGTGACGCATGTCAATTAGCATATGACTACCTGTGTGCATTATACAAGTGCTGTACATTCTACTCTTTGTGATGGAAGTGGGTCACGTCTACTGCAGGTGAGTGTACCTTTTATCACGAATGCTGTGTCCACATCAGTATGGGTGGCAGCCGTCTGTTTGTTCTTGGAGCTTCTTGGATTCTCCACTCACAGATGGCTCGCAGCTGGAGGCTTTGGAACAGTTCTATTGACTCTTGCTGGTCGAGAGGTAACACACTCTACTTCTCAATGATTATTGTTGTTGAAATTGGAGGGGATACAAATGGTTTTTTGATACGTTTGTGCGTAGAGCACATTGTGGTGAGGAAATAACTAGCAGGTTACACTATGTTTCTAGGAGAAGGCAGTTCATTTGAAATGGAGCATTGTTTTTGTTTTCAGATTTTCACGAACTTTTTATCGAGCCTGATGATTCATGCAACAAAGCCGTTTGTGGAGAGTGAGTGGATCCAGACGAAAATTGAAGGTCAAGAGGTTATAGGAACTGTGGAGGTATTTTCTTTTACAGTAATCACTTACATGATTATTACGGCTCCAATGTTCTTCAATTGGGTTTGGCTGACTCAAGTTATTTCTGCATATACTCTTACTTGCTGTATTTGTGCAGTATCATCTGATCATCAATTCCTGTGCCGTGCAGCATGTAGGGTGGTGGTCTCCGACTGTTATCCGGGGAGATGATCGTGAGGCAGTGCATATTCCAAACCATAAATTTAGTGTGAGTGTCGTTCGAAATCTCACACAAAAAACACACTGGCGCATTAAGACTCACATTGCCATAAACCACCATGATGTGAAGAAAGTGAATGTAAGTTTGGCACACTCGCTCTTCTTGTTTCCTTCAGATAATTTCTCTGCATAAATTTGCTTCATAATTGGAGAGGAATTGCAGATATAGAGAGAATTGCTGAAATGAGTTAATGTGGATGTTTATTGGGAAACTTTAGAGAGCGATACCATCCTGCGAAGTTGGTGCTATTAGCAATGGATGAATTGTTTGATGGTAAGAGAATATCGGTGTCACATCTGTGTACAGAAAATTGTTGCGGACATGAGGAAAGTGATAGCAAACCATCCTGAAATTGAGCAGAAGCGGCTACATCGACGAGTATTCTTTGATTACATAAATTCTCAAAACAACTTGGCACTGATGGTCAGGTTCTTTCATTGTAGTTCGAGTATAGGACCCTGAAAAATGAAAATTCTTGTTAACTGTTTCTGGCTTTAACTAGACGTTTTCAATTCAACTCTAAAGTATTTTGACAATGAGAGAGTATTTTTGCTCAGCTTATGAATTAATATGAATGTTCGGAATGCGCAGATCATGATATCATGCTTTGTCAAAACGTCCCGCTTTGAAAATTATCTGCGTGTCAAGGTAAAGCCCACATTGCTCTGCTCGTAGGTCTTGACGCTACATTCTTAGTCTAAAGTCATACTGATGTCATTGGGTTTGTGCAGGAAGGAGTACTCCTGGACCTTCTGAGAGTGGTATCTGTTCACGGCGGGCGCCTTGCAACACCTATACGGTCAATGCAACGTCACGTTGAGGAAACCGAGCCACGTCCCGTGAGGTATGATGGATCTCAAGTCCGACCAATTCTCTTGAGTACCTTGCCGTCCAAAACTGGAGACGATGATCCAACACCAAGCTCTGAGCTGAAATCATACCAGAAAAACCAGTCAATGAAGGAATCAACTCAAGGCCACATAGAGACACAGGCAGTAACAGTAACCGTCACCAGTGACACAAAAGACCCAAGTGATTCATTGTCAAAGTGGAAGGCAATGAAGAACATCTCATCTAGTCAAGTATCCACATCCTCAAGTTCTAAGGCGCGATTGGAAGGCGTGGATTCACCAACCGCTTCACGTTCAAGCAATGGTGCAACAGGTACCTCTGCTCCCACAGAGAAACCGGTAGTAAAGACACCTGATGATGTCAAAGAACCTGATAACAGAAGGCTGGAGTCCAATCCTTAGAGCAATGTACTGTATTTATAATGAACCAGTACTGTCCGGGCGTTGTGTGAGAGAGCTATCGACAGACCCCATCTCAAGCAAGAAGCGAAAGATTAGTAGAGACAATTTATCTAGGGACCTTGTTGGAGATTGTTGAGTTCAAGGGCATGGAGGTCACTTCAAACAGCATTGTAACTCTTGCATAGCCAGGTGGTAAATGGAACCTTCGAAAGGGGTCCTCAGACATGGATCCACTGTATTATGTACTGTACTTATCCTTACTAATAAGCAGTCTGATTTTGGAGCATCGCATCCTTGGCCGTCCTGCCCACCTCACTTTGTCTCTGCTGCTCTTGTAAAATCCGAAGGAGATTAAAATTTGATTAAGAAACACACCGACATTTGTACGACCTTGCCCATGATAATTTAAATTTGTAATCTGTACCTTACATTATACTGGAAATTATCTCTAAATTGGCCACTTTGCCTATACTAGGTATATGTATAGAGATAGATAATGATAGGAAAACGAAATATTTGAGAACCTCGTGTGTAATATTAACCCCTGAAGGACCAAGCAATATTTCTTGGCAATATAAGTTTTTTGGGCATCTAGTCTGATATTAATGTATTTACTATTTTAGGGAAGGTAAGTTAATGAGAATAGAATCCTGGCATGTGCTCCATTCTCATGTCTTCGCAAGCACCAAATACCACATATTGAACAATTTGAACTTTGAAGCTAATTTGCAGCTAAATTGCAAGACTGTTACTGGTGTGCTTTGAAGTGTTACGCTGTTAGGGTAGTCTAATGTTAAGGTTTTAAGGTGTTATTAAGGCGAACTTTCATAAGTTAATTAAATTTAAAAGTAAAACAAAAGCTCAAACATTAGGAAGAATCTTTTAAAAAATATCGTATAACATAAGTTTATATCAAGTAACATTATAGGAGTCAATTTACTCCAAATTTCATGATTTTTATTCCTAGATTTGAATATAGTTATTTATAAACGATATTGGAAACAAGGGAAAATGCTCAATGAATAACTTTTGATATTAAATTAATAGAAAATAAAACCATGTGAATGTATTAGAAGAAAATCAATTGGAAATTCTAAAAAGATGTAATCTTCTTTATATACTCCATACTTCCAAACAAGCAAATGTTTTGTCCTAAAAGCTTGCATTACATTATCAATTCAAAAGTTTTGAATACATAATTTCTCATGCTTGAATTCTACCATAGCCAAAATGAATTTAATATCAACATCATATTTTGAAGAACATTTTTTATAATTATACTAATAAAACAGTATATGTTTTAACATATTAAAATTCAATTCCTATACTAAAAGCATTTTAATTGAAATTATTACCAGAATTTAGTAAATATATAAAATTTCAATACGAAAGAACTTTCATCATTGTAACTTGAGATTGTAACATGATTCAACATAAATGAATACATTCGATACAATTATGGTCAAGGTTGTTGATTGCTTGCAAGCCTAACTTATTTGTCCACTTGTCTTTGCATGGTCAATAAGCCTTTTGCCCATTGAAATTTGATTGGAATATATTGACCTATGCAATTTCACTTTTACCATTTTTGAAATCCAAAACTACCGAATCTAAGTTCTAACCGTCTGTGCTAAGTAAAACATTTCCTGCGTTTACACCGATGAAGATGAAAAATATGGACACTGAGAGTGAATTTTCCTCTGGCCAGAGAGGCAGCCGGCAGCACCACCGCCAGTGGCGACACAATTACATACTCAGTCCAGCAAACTTTCAGGCGCCTGCTGTCTAATAATTTAACTCTCTTCGCAGACCAGAAAAAAATTATGGAGGATATAAGTTCAAATTTTATTATCTTATTATATTAACATGCAACTTTCGGATACTAAGTTACAGCGTTCTGATACAAAATTTCACAAAACAATAAAACGGTTTAAATAATCAAATCAGGTTAAAAAGGAAACCTGTGAGTAAACAGTTTGGAGCGAAGACGCAAGTTAAATTTTCGCTTCTTCGCTTTAAAAGAGAAACCCATGTAGGGGCCACAAAGGTGACAGGCTCAAGAAAACGGCGTTCATTCAGAAACGCCGTCTGTGCAACGCTACGAAACGGCGTTTCAGAACGAAAAAGTGCCCAAACAGTGCACTTTTTGTGCACTTTTTTCTGATCTGTGGGGTTTCCAGGCTTGTGTGGTCGGGCCTTCACAAAGCGCTAGAAATTCTATGTTTGCTTCATATTATTGAAATTATTACGATTCTATTTTTATCACAACGTGGCTACGGTATGGTCACCATGGTTAGTGGTCACTCGTGTCACCAGGGCGACTCGTTCTGTACAATAATTTAATTGTAAACGCAGGGAGCCGCGTAAGTTTTGAACTCTAGAGACACTCGACGATTGAGAGTACATTAGTCTTATAAGTATCTGTGTGGCGTGACAAATGCGGTAGCAAGCTTGGATCGATCAGTACCTCGAAAGAAGTTGAGTATTGGTTGCAGTCAGTCAGACTCGGATCATGGCGTTCATTCTGAAGTCCGTTTGTGTAGTGTTGGTTCTTCTCTCTTGTGCAATGAGATGTGTGTGGGCTGCATGAGAATTGAAGGAGGATGGTTACTCTGTCCGAGTTCCTGATGCGATCAGAGCGCCGTCAGGGTACAAGTTGCACCTGATATTGTTCGCACAAGGGCGGCAATACTACCGATACAATGGCACTAGCTGGGTGAACATCGCCGCCAAAGCCAAGTTGTTTGTACAGCGGAAAGAGGTAGGGCGACACTTCTACATGCCTCATCCTGATTCTTTGGGCGGTCAGCCCTCTTGGGAAACTCTTCCTTCCAAAGGCGTCCCGGAAAGCTTGGTGACAGGAACAACTGTGGACAAGGATAGCATTGCGTGGGTTCTCCTCAAGTCCACCAACAACTCAGGAAACAAGTAAGTACCTGTCACACCAATATTGACGTTCATATTATTAATCTTCCGCATCCATTTGAGACTTTGCTTTTGTAAGATTTCATTCCGTATAGTGATGTATCTCGAGCTTCACGCGGCGCATTTGTATCTGTGAGAAAACGTGACACCGAATTTGATGGTGTTTTGACAGCAGAAAGATTTCTTTCTTTGAAATTATATAGAGCACAGTAGTGAACTGGTATAATTACCAAATGAGAGGATTTATAAGTGATTGAGCCGATTGTTGTCTGGTGTTGGTTAATAACATGACGCGTATCAAACAGGAAGTATCTGGGAGAAGTGGTGTACATCCAACGCATCAACACTTACAAAGGTTTGGGACCAAGGTCCACAAATGGGGCTCACAAGGGCGACGTCCAGAAATCCAGTTATACCTCGGATTACGCTTTCTATATTAAAAAATAAGTGTGTAACTACGTTACTTGAAGCAAAGGGAATGATCAGAATGTTCAGACAACATGCTCTTACATGCGAGTGATCCTTATGGCAAAGACAAAGCTCCTTATTGCAGACCTGATCGTTTTCTAAGATGTGTATACTTATATATTTTATACTAGTGTGAAACAAAACTTTGGTGGATGTTTCTAATCCTGCACTGAAATATGCCTCTGGTAGAATAAAGTTTTTAGTTATACAGGATACTTTAAAATAAAGAATAAAAATGATTTCATTGAAATGATCCTACATCAGCTCTATCTTTTTTATGTAAGCTAAAATAAGGAGATCTACATATATCTCTCCACACTGTGCTTGTAAAAGTCTCTTGAGACACACAAATGAGGAGTTTAGGCATAAATCAATGCACACGATGTCATATACATGAATGAAACAATCATGTCCAATAAAACATGTAGTTTTGTGAGGTTTTTGTGTTTCTTGAAACAAGAAGTACTTCTTGTGAACACATTTCAAAGTGATTCTCTAACTTGTGCTTAAAAACAAGTAAGCAAGTGCTTCTAAGATTAGAAGCATCCCAAACCAATTGTAATTGTTGCACACTTCGTGACTTGATTACATTGAACCTAAACCAAACCCGTACTAAACTTATTGCCATTGGTCAAAATTTGGAACAGGATTATAATATTTCCATGACCAGTCTAAAAGACAAATTTGGTGGTTTAATATCGAATGCAAGACAAATTTTCCCCCATATAAAAACTATGCTTTCACAGCCTAGATTGCTTACATGTACAGGTTTGGGTGTTTCCACCCCAGTAGAACACCATATTATTTTGGTTGGAGATAAGAGCTGAATTATTTGATATAGTCAAGGTAAACCACCCGGGCAACCTGGCTACTTGCACTCCGCTGCAAGTCTGAGTCAGATCGGGCCGGGTTAAGACCTCTAGGTGCCCAAACCTATGTAACAGAAGATTTTGCACAAATTTTGTTGAATTTTGTGTATGGACACAAATTATCAATTTGTCGTTGACAAAGCCATTCTATTGTTGTCATGAACATAAAAACATATCTTATTAAAAAATAAACTATCGATTTATAAAACTCACAAGCAAAATTCCAGCTACAAAATGACTCATCCTAACTTCTAAGATTAAAAACTATACAATACCAATTACAAAAAAAAAACGTTTCTAATTATTATTTAACCATCAACAATGCAGGTAGT